>JACBKR010004408.1:0-24123 GCA_014218235.1 Colocasia esculenta | reverse complement strand
AAAGAGACAATTTGCCAGTCAAATTACAAAATTGACGTTTTCAAAGTAACGATGCATCAATTATATTTGAAAATTCATGTTTCAAAATTCAAAATCATGTTTTTCAAACGGGACCTTAGCGCCCACATGCTTAATAAAAAGATCGAGGCTTCTACGCCATCACAATTTCAAACCGGGCTTCTCTGCTCCCATGATTTCAAACTGGACCTTTGCGCCCACGTCTTTCAAAATCGGGCTTCTACGCCCTCACAATTTCAAATCGGGCTTCCATGCCTCCATGATATCAAACTCATTTTTCAAATCGGCATTTGCCAGCCGTCAAAAGAAAAGGTTTCTAACCTTATACCTCTAAATAGATTGCCCCTAATTGTTGGCCACTCTAATTCATTGCAGGTCACCAATTCCAACACCAGATGATGAAACCAGGCCGACGGAGTTTCCCGTAGGTCTTGAAGCTGACGGCGTCAACATAACCGACGTCTCCAGAATATGAAACCAGGCCAACGAAGTCATTCACGGGTCTTGAAGCTGATGGCGCCAACATAAACGACGTCACCTGAATATGAAACCAAGCCAACGAAGTCATTCGCGGGTCTTGAAGCTGATGGCGTCAACATAAACGACGTCACTTGAATATGAAACCAGGCCAAAGAAGTCATTCGTGGGTCTTGAAGCTGTCGACCTCAACATAATCGACGTCCCCAGATGATGAAACTAGGCCAGCGAAGTCATTCGTGGGTCTTGAAGCTGTTGACGTCAACATGACCGACGTCCCCAGATGATGAAACCAGACCGACGGAGTTTTCCGTAGGTCTTGAAGCTGATGGCGTCAACATAAACGGCGTCACCTGAATATGAAACCAAGCCAACGAAGTCATTCGTGGGTCTTGAAGCTGATGGCGTCAACATAATCGACGTCCCAAATGATGAAACCAGGCCAGCGAAGTCATTCATGGATCTTGAAGCTGTCGACGTCAACATGACCGACATCCCCAGATGATGAAACCATACCGACGGAGTTTCCCATAAGTTTTGAAGTTGATGGCGTCAACATAAACGACGTCACCTGAATATGAAACCAGGGCAACGAAGTCATTCGTGGGTCTTGAAGCTGTCGACGTCAACATAATCGACGTCCCCAGATGATGAAGCCAGGCCGACGGAGTTTTCCGTAGGTCTTGAAGCTGATGGCGTCAACATAGCCGACATCCCCAGATGATGAAACCAGGCCGACGGAGTTTCCCGTAGGTCTTGAAGCTGATGGCGTCAACATAGCTGGCGTCTCCAGGATATGAAACCAGGCCAACAAAGTTATTCGTGGGTCTTGAAGTTGATGGTATCAACATGATCACACCATCAGAAGATGAAACCTGGCCGACGAAGTCGCTCGCAGGTCATGAAGCAGGTGTCAACAACTTTGACACCGTCTTAAAAGTCTAAAAAAAAATGATGAATGAAAGGGCAAAAATAGAGATGCCCGTCGGACCTACTCAGATTCCACCACCGAGTAGGGGTAAAAAAGACAAGAAAAAACCCGGTCACGATGAAAACCCGCAAGGGCGTCGTGGGCAAAATTGGGAACCCTGCCACGTGAAAACCTGAAAGGGTACGTGGGCAAAAGCAAGAAGGGGCTGACCCCCGTGAAAACCCGAAAGGGCGCTTGAGTCAGTAATGTGATTAAAAAAAAAAGGGTGTCAAAAATGCAGGAAGAGGGAGTTCTATCTCTGCTCCCCCAAGTGGACCTTCTTTTGTTATGCTTTCCCTAAATCTAGATAGGCACTTTCTTGTCGATCTGTCTTTGCCATTTATGCCTCTCTAGAACCTTAGGTTTAGATGACCACTGTCTTTTAAAAATTCCAAATAATGCCCAGCCTTGACTTCTTGCCTTGGCTGACGAGTAGATGTTACCATCAGAACCTTGTCGAAGTTAACTCATAGGTTTTCTAGGTTACCATTTCGCAATCTACCCAAATAACCTCACACCATCTACCAATATCATGGTACGATTGGTGGTCGAGTTGTATTCCACTTATGAATCTCTCTTTATAATATATATATATATGTATACAAAAAAAAACAAAAAGGAGGCTTAAAATAGAGGTGCCTCGCTGGACTTGTCTAGGTTCCCCTGGACAAGGGTAAAAAGAGCTAGAACCCGGGCATGATGAAAACCCGAAAGGGCGTCATGGGCAAAATTGGGTACTCCGCTACGTGAAAACCCGAAAGGGCGCGTAGGCAAAAGCAAGAGGGGGTCGGATTGGGTGAAAACCCGAAAGGGAGCTCAATTCGATAATGTGAAAATAAAAAAGGGATCTAAAGATAACTACCAAAGATAATCAAGCTTCAAGTCTCTAGAAAGAAAACCTGATAGAGGTGGTACTTGACAGTCAAAGCTCGCCTTCATGCCAGTGCCATCCAAAGCTCATCTTCATGCCAATCAAAGCTTGTCTTCGTGCCAGTGAGAGTTTATCTTCTGGCCAACCGAAGTTTATCTCAACACCAATCAAAAGTTGTCTTATCCTCATGCTAGTCGAAGCTTGGCGTCATGTCAACCGAAGCTCATCTCCATACTAGTCAAAAGTTGGTCGATACCCAGAAGAGCAGATGTCAGTACATGATGGTGTTGACAAAGGACTAAATTGCAGGGGTCGACACATGACACACTTGATCTAGCTGAATCTGTTGACGCCCAATGAAGCAGATGCCGACAAATGACTAAGTCGGTCGATAGCCGAACAGAACAAAGTTCAAAAGAGGAAGACAATAGCACATTGATCTAGCTATGAGCAAAGCGGCATTGATGAAGGTGACAAGATCTCCAAAGCGGCAGTCTGGTTATCACAGTCGGTAACAACGACGTGGAAGCAGTTTACTTCCTCCTACTAAGACCTCAACGCTACTGCATGGTCAGATTGTTGTGCATCCAAGGCGACTAGATGGCAAGATAGTTCAGAGGTAAGGAAGCATCAAGGCCACTTACCGAGTCCAGAAAGAGCTACCAGCTCACAAATCAAGCCATTATGCCCCATTGGCTCGTACAATAGTCCAACATAATCCAATTGATACAAGGGTTGGCCGACCCGTGAAGGTCACCGGCTCACGTGGCTTGGCAATTGAAAGAGGCCATGATTTAGGGCTCTCGCCAACTCAAGGAGGCTTCCGAAAATCCTACGTCACATACGTCCCACCGGGTCATAAATCTCAGCAATTCGAAGAAGTCGCCAGTCACAGTGCTATTGCCGACTCATGAAGACCACAAGCTCTTAAGTAACTTGTCAGTTCAATGGTCTTCATTGGCCGATCTGGTTTCTTCATCAACTCACGAGGCTGTCGACTCTTAGTGCCAGCAAGGAGAATGACTGTCGAATCAAGATGGTTGCCGACTTACAGGGCCCACCAACTCAGGCTGAGTCAAAGCCTCATGAGTCACAACAATAACAGGCAGAAGGCTACCGAATTACAGGGCTAGGCCATTGAACAGAAGGGCTGCTGACTCGGGGAGTCTGTCCACCAAAAGGCCACTAAATGAAGAGTCTGATGACTTACAAGACTGGCGATTAATCCACTTATCAAAGCGGAGCCTATTTATCATGCGAGCAAGCCCAGGGGTTGCCGATTCGCATCGACGTCAACTGTCTCAAGCTAAATACAACAGCACAAGCACAATAGCCCAAAGCCAAGAGACCGTCAGAACATTGACGGGCCACAAGGCTGTCAGCGCGGCAACAACAAGTACGACACTGTCGACTGTCGGTGCTGGCAAATTGACTCAAATCAAGTTGAAGATGAGATGCAGTCAACGTCATGCGGGTTCACCCACGGGTGCTGCTCCACTCATCCCTTGCTCGCACCACCCCTGGGTGGGGGGCATTTGTGGACATCAAAAAATGATGAGATAAACAAGATATGAGCCCACTTATTGGCCCATTAACTGATGGCCCAAGTACTCCCATGCTGGGGGTCACTTTAAGCAAACCCTCACCCCCCCACTATAAAAGCTCATGCAAAAGCAACTTGCAGAGGGAGGCGTTGCAACTTTTTCCTGGAAGGGGGAGAGGGGCTGGCGACGTGAGGAAGAAGCAAGGGGGAAAAAGAAGAGTTCGGCTGGGCTCTCCTCTCAGGCCTGGGAGACTGGGGTGCTCTCTCTCGGTCCACCAAGAAGGGGGTTGCAGAAGAGAAGAAAGGAAAGAATCGCAACGATCTGGTGGCTTTGGAGTGTGAGCAAAAGGCAGAAGGAGAAAGGTAGGGGAAAGAGATGTAACGGGAGATGGGCTAGAGAGAGAGAGAGAAGAGAGAGTTTGATCTACATCGTGTATTGTCTTCCCCTTTGTCTTCCCCGAAGACCAGATCACATCCCCCTGATGCTAATGTTATTCCTTCCTTTATGAGTTTTATTTCCTGTTCATGATATATATACGTATATCTTCTCTTTATATTCCCAGCCTCCTTGTTTGCGGCGATGTGTTCAAGTGTTGTTTTGTGTTGGTTTTGAACAGCAGAGGAGGCAGACGTGGGATACGGGTTCTCTCTCCCTGGATTCCCACGTCATATGGCTGCTCCCAGTTCCTTTCCTGTGCATTCTTTCTACGATTTAGTGTGGGGGAAACCCCATCGGGAAGCCATATGCTCAGGCAGCCCCCGAGTGCAGCCGCTGAATGGTCTAGCATATCCTTCTACAGCTTTTTAACGCATCACTCTTATTTTTTTTAGTCGGTATCCCAGTTTTTTTTAGGTCCGACAATACAAGGTCTGTGCCTAACATTCTGGGATTGGAAATAGTTTAATCATAATCGAGTGTTCATCTGATTCGAGTTCAGGCCGTTTGCGGAGCCTGCTTAACTCCAGGCCACAGATTGTTCTTCCATCATTCAGGCGGCCCGGTAGTTCTTTATCCTCCCTCCTGCTTTCCTTTTTATTTTTGTGCCATTTAAAACGCTGAGTGCATGCTCCGGATGTTCAGCTTTCTCTGAGGCAGCCAGCCGAATCACTCTGATTTCCGGGTCCAAGCGCAAAGGGGTTGGGTAATTTGATACTCATGCCCCGCTTAGGATCTGAATAAAACATACTCGGGCACACCTACATTGCATTCGTCCTGTTCTCCGAGGTTTAAAGATCATAGAAGAAACGGACTTCAGTTGAAGGTCCGCTGCCAACTTACCTGAGCATTGAGTTTTGGCACTTTTGGGATCTATTGCTGTGGTATTTCGCTCATGTGAGGAGCTGGAATCGACCAAGGCATGCCTTAGTCCCTCCTCCAAAAATTTGGTGCCATTTCGATTTGATTTGGGGCTCGTTTCATGGAGAAAAGATGGTGCAGTTGCCTGCCCGACTCACTTGAGTCGGCTGCCATTTCCAAGCCTGGCTCCCAACTCACCTACCTCCCAACTCACCTGGCCTGCTGACCAACTCACCTGGGCAGCGCGCATGCTTTCTGGAATTTGAGGGTGATCGACGTGGGATTTTGCTCGCGTAAGAGTTTGGAATTGACCGAGACACGCCTTAGCCCATCCCATAAAAGTTTCACGATGTTCCACCGTGATTTGAATGCCATTCTTTCGCAAGCGGGGGCTGCCGACTCACATAAAAATGAGGCTCTATGAGACCTCGAGTTAGATAATATGATATCTATGCCCGAGTTCCTAGACTCGTACATTATCGGGTTGTCCATCGGACTATTTTCGGTCTCGGTACTCATCGGTTCTTCCATGGCCATGCCTCGAGAACCGGTACCGTGTGCCATCTGGGTAGTGCCGTACACGGCCAATACCCCGTTTTGGTACCATCTCCATTATGGTGGATGGACACCGCGACCTCCCCCACATCTCATGAGTCTGGGGGAGGTGCTGCCGAATTTTCTCCGTGAGTTTCACACTGTTATGTGTTTCTGGCGTAGCAGGCACCCGACTCACTCGGTGAAGAGATTTGAACCAGTGAGTCGGCAAGCCTCATATCTGATAAGTCGGCAAGTCTTGGTTTATGTGAATACTCGTTTTCGATCTCAGTCTTGGTTATGTCGAATTTTTGCGCATCCTTATAATATTAAAAGACTTCAGAAATCATTATGACTAAGTGATTCGGCAGCACTCTACATCAGCCTGGCCAACTCATGCTGCAGCAAACTTACGGAACAGTACTGTTGACAGAAATAATAAGACCGAAATAAAAAATGGAATAATATTAACAGAAATAAGTCTACAAATAACAAAAATAACACACAATAATAATAACAGAAAATAAGTAAAAAAAAAATCCCATCTCCACCGAACCAGGGCCACCGACCCGCCTCTCCATGAAAACCATTCAAGCTTCCTCTACACCCCACTACCTTCCCTGAGTCGGCAGTACTCCTGGACCGCTCCAAAAGCCTGGCCGACCCACTCCCCGGCTGAATCACCTATACCCACGCACAGACTCCCATTTAAAACCTGCTGTTTCAGCCCACACTTCACCTTACACACACATACACATACTCCTAGAAAGCCCCAGCCGACCCACCTCTCAAAAAAAAGAAGACCATTTAAATCTTTCCCAGCCGACCCACCACCTTCCCGAATCATACACAAACACACCCATTCGCACACACCTATCCCCAGGCATGGGTTCCTTTCCCCATTAATAAGTTGATAAAAAAAGGGCATCAAAAAAAATAACAAACAGGTGATGCTTATTAAAAGAGGTGAATAAATCAAACCATTTGAATAAATTTAAATGCTACAATTAAGTTAAAAAAAAAAACAAATAAAACATAACTCGGTGATCTGCAACCAAATCCAATAGCATAAAAAAAATGCGACAAAAGAAAATCTTCAAAATGAACCTAAATTCTAAAGATCAAATAAAATAATCTAAACAAAAAAAAACAAACAAATTAAATAACTCTGGATTAAACCTTATAGCCCCGAACAAAGTTCAGGTAAGAATTTCAAATCTGAATGAATCAAAAATAAATTCAATTAAAAAAGAGATCTTAAATAAAAAAATGAAACCCCATATTAAGCTAACCATTAAAAGAATCAATCAAACAACCAAATTTAAATCAAATCAAGAGACCAAAGGATAAAAAATAATAATAAACAGCCCCAATAAAAAAAAACATCAAACACAAAAAAATGTAAAAGATCAAAAGAAAACAAACCAAATCAAATAATGTTGAAACCGACTCAGCTCTTAAAAATCCTAAAATAATAATAAAAATGCATCGAGTGTTATATTTCGGTCGTCTCACATTAGGCGTAATCAAATTAATTTTCTTTGCACCTTTATCGGATGTTTCCGCTTTAAGGCCATGAGACTTTCTAATCTGGAGACTAATCAAGAGTTTCTCTCTCCGAGAGATGTAATTAACGTCGTTGCGCTCAGGCAACGGCGGGATCTTGGTCCCGACCCGATCTCCACAATCGTTTGACAAAGTCAAACGGTGCGCATAACAGACCTAAAGCCCTTCGACTCTCGGAGGCAGAACAAATGGGTTGCCACTTCAGTGGCTGGCACGCCTGCGCTATGTAATTGCCGATTCATCTCACGTCACTCATCGCTCGAGTAGCATTCGACGGGACTTGGATTAGCAATATGCATTCATAAGAAAATGAGAAAACATGATAAAAAGAGCACTTTAAAAGATTTTTAGGGTTTGATAAAAAAATCCATTTCCACACCGGGCACAACGTGTTCCCCTTTTCTTCATTTACACACACACATGCATACACACACCTACATTTAGGGGTTTAGAAGCACCACAAAAGGTGTGTTTTCCCATTTAATTTATGTCATTATTTCATTTTGAGCTATAAACTGCACATTCCGGGTAATCCCCTCCTTTTATCTGTCTATTTTTTAGGGTAATCAATATAGGAAAAGCCCTCTACGCGGCCGGTCGTGCTTGTAGAGGAAGAGAGGCCCACACCATCTCCCCACGCTTCAACAGGTATTCCGCGATCACTTCTCCTTCGCACCCCTTGCCGTGTGTCTACATTTGGTGCCCACGTGCACCTGGCGATCACGATCCTTTTATCTTTTTACCGCCTTTATACACCCCCCGATACCGTTGTGGGACGGCGTGTAAAAACACCGTCTACAATTGGCGATCACGGTGGGATATCTTTTTGTTTTTCCTATTGATTACCCTCTCCTCCGTGCCCCCACGTGGCACTTCCTTCGGCACCTTCGCGCTGCCTTTTTTTTTATTGTATTTTTTCCTGCTTTCTTTCTTGCATTTTTTTCGTTTCCGGGTTACTGTTAGGAAACGCGTCCAGCACAGCGGCCACGATTTATATCGCGTCCACACATACCGGATGCCGTTCTGTTTTGAGGCCGCGGCGCCAGGCCGACGTGTCTCTCTTTTCTGCTTTATTTGTTTCCGGGTGCCGTTCTCTTTATTTTCGCGGCGGGGCAGGAGCCGACGTGTTTTTGACCAGCAGACCGTCCACAGAGACCCGTTCGTGGCTCTGACAGCCTTCGGTGGCTTGAGGATCCGCATCCAGGTGACTGGACGCATTTTAAATGGCGGCACTTGTACCCTCCGCGATTTAATCTGCTAACAGAAGCGCGCCCCTTCTGCCATTTTTGTATAAATTGTTACATACAGGGCATTTTGCATCGGTCAGGGGACCTCCTTCCCTCATTTCCTAGGCTCCACACACCTTTCCGGTGAAGGCAAACTCTCCATTGGGCATTTCGTCCCTTTGGACTAGTGAACCTTCTCCCGGAACCCCGTAAGACTTCGTACCCGTGGATTCCCTCACGGCGGACCGAGCTGCTGGCGGTACCGTTTCGTTGACCCGAGTTGTTATCCCCTACGTGGTGAGAGGTGGTCCTAGTTGATACCCCGAATTATCCATACTCTGTCCAACTAGGATCTCATCGGGAGTGACACAATATTTTCAATCCATTTAAATAACTGTTAAACTCCTAAAAGCAACGCTAAGCATTACAACTTGTTTTGAACCATCATTTCATTGATTAATCATTGTTCAACTTATTTGGTTACTGCTTTATTAAAATGGACCCACATTACCATGATTATTCTAATTATGTGGACTATGAAGATAATTCAAGTGTCCAATCATTCCAGTCCTCCGTCCGTCCATCTCACCACCGTGAGGGACAGCCTTCCACTTCCTATGGTTACGTGCGCACACCGCGCACTAACTACTTTGATGTCCCCTCACATCTATCTCTGATTACAACCCGGCGAGAGCCTTCTCTCGACCAAGATTCAACAGTGCAAACTGTCCTGTCTGCACTAGATCAACTCACCCCTCAACAACTCAATATGATACAATCTTTAGTTGAGGGTGTGACTCCTTCCCCCTCTCCTTCCCCCAGGCACTCACCTTTGTATATTCCGGCGACTTCGCCACCTCCCCCTGTACATTCTTCATCACCTCGGCTCCTGGCCATTTGCACTCCCGTGCTCCGGTCCGTACAGACCGTCCCTTGGGAAGGCCCACTAATTCCAGGCCACCCCCATGCACTCCTCCACATGCACAGCGGCAATCTACTCCACTCCAGAATGCTCTTCTCCAGAAATTGAACAATCTGGAGGGTCAAATCAGTAAGCTTTCACATTCTAAGGGTGACCCCGTTGCCGCCCTACCGGCTCTCCCTCAATTTATATACATCCTTCGGAGATGCTGACGTACCGATTGTACAATGGCACGGGTAATCCCTACATTCATGTCAAGGAGTTCCTTTATGAGTCTTCCCATTGGCAACGTGATCCCGTCATGTTAGCATATTTATTTAGGAAATCTCTTGACGGTCCTGCGCTCGAATGGTTCTACTCCCTGGAACCAAGTGAGGTAGGAGACTTCCGCCCACTCCATAAAAGATTCCTTCAGAGGTACAAAGACCGCGTCAGCCCTTATCTCTCTATCACGGATCTAGTATCCGAGAAGATGGGGGCCAACGAGGCATTTGTACAATTTGTTGACCGTTGGAGGTCAATGGCCACTCAATTACAGCGTGAGCTCTCAGAATCGGAGCAAGTTAAAATAATCATTTCAAACTCTACTCCGAGATTCAGGCATATGTTGGCCATGAACCAGATCACTACATGGAAGAGCTCTACGAGCGGGGACGTTACATTCAAGCCCATTTAATGGATTCCCCAATCGCGGACTTATTCGATCTGGTTGATTCGGCGCAGAACGAATCAGTGGACGCCATCCACCATCCATCTCACACACCAAACAACATCCACCTCATATGCACAACCGCAATCACTTCCCATTTACTATAACATGCCTCCTCCTAGGCGTCCACTGATTCGTCCTCCTCGGACCACCCAACAACCTCCAACCAGGTCCTACAACGCCCCTATTTTTCATGAAGAAGCTCCCGTGTCCTACGTTGCACCTACTCCGGCACCCATGCCAGCTCCTGTACCCCCACCACTACAACCCCAACAACCCACTTCCTCCACAGCCCATTGCTCGGGCCGAAGTTGCCAATATCCAACCCATCCTCAAAACCACCTGGTGTTACGACGATGAACCTTCCCAGGTCATGTTCGTACGCCATTTACCTATCCCTCCCACACTACCATCCATCATCATTAAGCCTTCCATTATTAACCTCCACCAACCATTACACCTCCTATCATTACGCCGACACCCTTGGCAACCGAGACCGAGCAAATCTTCCCTTCATACCCATTACACCCACAGGCCATACAACCTCTCATTCCTTCCACTACACCCACTACATCCACCCCATCCAACGGAGCGGGTGCAAACATTTGAGGAGCAACAAGCAAGTACAGTAGAGCAAGGAATCCCCGGGACCCGGCATGCTGTTTAAAACCCAAGAATATATTCCTCGCATGCCGTCATCGTTTCGATATCGGGCACATTTAATGAGCGGAAGTCCTCCCCTCCAATCACAGTCGTCAAGAGGCCTTCTAATAATATGCCAATCATTCCAGTTGCCAACTGGGCACATTTTAAAATACTCATAGGAATCTCTCTCTCCATGCTCTCATGACCCCTCACACCATTGTTGTGAACCTTTCCACTCTAGTGAAGGGGTCAGCTTCTCATATTGTGCTCACGCATTCCAAGGCCAAATCATTGGCACAATCTATCATTCAAGGGGTCGTGCCCCCTTTAATATCACACATTATTCAATCTTTGGGCACGGTCCCCACTTCCAACTCCTCCAGTGGAACCCCCCACCTTTTCATTAAGCTACATTCCAAGGGGGTTATCACCGTCACTTGACACTCTGATGGAAGTCAACAACCCTCCCATCCTTGAGAGCTGCTCAATCCCTGTGAGAAGAGCAAGACCATCTGCCCGCTAGGCCCATTATGTGAGGAAATACCTGAGGGTCAAGATGCCAAATCCCAAGCAACAATTCAAATGCTGGGCAAGGCAAAAGACCAAGGGACCTCCATCTTTTTCATATTCTTTTACATCATCTTTTGTGCTTCTTAGCACCTCACCGTGGGTTCTCCACATTCCTTCCCCACGGGAGGCATTTTATTTTCATCTTTTGTATAATCCATACTCATGTATCGGGCATCGCGCCCCCTTTTGTACATCCTATTCTCCATACTGTGCCCCACATGGCACATCTCCTTCCTGTGCCCCTCGTGGCACATCTCCTTGTTGTGCCCCACGTGGCACGTCTCCATCACGTGCCCCACATGACACATCTCCTTCCTGTGCCCCACGTGGCACATCTCCTTGTTGTGCCCCACGCGGCACGTCTCCCTCCTGTGTCCCACGTGGCACTTTTCCTCTTTGTGTCCCACGTGGCACATCTACACCTTGCGCCCTACGCTGCGCACCTTTCTTTTCGGCCCCTCGCGGCCCGCTCTTTCCTTCTCCTCCGGGCCATCCGGATTCTTTTTCTTCCCTTGGGCATCGTGCACTGCTTTTTCTCCAATCCCCTCCGGTCCCGCCGGAGTCTCCAAAATCTTTTCGTCATTCTCTCCTCGCCGCCTTCAATCGGGTCCTCCGACCCTTCTCGCATTGTTTTCGGGGCTTTAGTCCCCATGTATATATTTAATTTCAAACAAAAAATGTAAATTCTTTGTAGACCTCTGAGTCTCGCCCCAACGCAGGGCATTCGTCCTTCTCTTTACCCTCCAATTCTTAATGTTTTATACTATTTATCAGTGTCAAAAACCCAAAAAAAAGAAGATGAATATTCCAGCATTGCCATGCTATCGTAGCATTTCCGTTATGAAAATTACAGGTCAGGCGACCAAAATTCCCTCCCGAGTCATTAAAGTTTGTCCTTAGCATGGGCACTTGCACACACTTCACAGCGCCCTAAGCTGATTGCTCCCGGTAGACGCCGTCACCGTCACAGCCATACCTAAAAGGCACAAAGTCTGTTTCTCCTTCTCTTTTGGCCAAAGTATGGGTGGTAGAGGTAGTTTGGGCGAAGAAACCTACCTGAAGCACTCCCTGATGAAGGGGACGTCTCTAAAAAATGGGCAAAATCAAATGACCAATAAAATAAAATCCAATGCATGTCAAGAGTGGCAAAGTCCCCGCGGAGATCCAAATGGACCCGGCCGTATGCATGCAAAAATCAAAACCAATCATGATAATAGGGCATGGCAAAGAGTGGCAAAGTTCCCGCGGAGATCCAAATGGACCCGGTCGTACGCATGTCCCTACAATCAAATGGTCATCACTCAAGATTCCAAAATATATTTCAAAAGCCCTCAGTGCTTAATGAGACTCAACCTTCTGACGGTTGTGCCAAGGAAGGAAACCGAACTCAACTCCTCAAGCACCCATATCAAGCTTATCTCCAAATATCTTCCCTTCTCCCTGCCAGACACAGTCGCCTCTTCAGGTGTGGCTGTGACAGTGACACTGTTAACCTAGGTGCAATCAGTCGTGGGCACCATGTTAAACTGCATACGCCCTACCCTGGGCATTCTTTAATAACACGGGAGGTAATAAGGACACCTCTCCAGTCAGTTTTCATAACCCTAATGCTCCCATGGCATGGCAATGTCTCCAAAATCCACAAAAAATTCCAAATACTCCCAAAACCAACAAAAATTCGAATACCTTCCAAAATCCATAAAAATTCACATATCTGCAAAATCTAAAATTTCTCGATGGTATTGCACATGGCAGTGCATCGCCTCCTTGCGCCAGATCAGCCCAATCATTGGTTCCTCATCTCTTGCACTCCAAACTCCCAACTTATTTATCCAAGAACACCTATCCTCATGGCAAAACAAATAAACCAAATGAGTTGTTTATTTAATGCTTTATAATGCTCCATGCTTCATGTTATGATGTTTGTTCCATGATGATTGTTATTTTGGCTAATAAGTTTTGAGTGCAGGACTCGAGTTACCTCGTCTGGCGCTACATCAGTCCGCTGCTGCCTCCACCATCAAGTTATCTATATTTTATACCCTTAGAGCATACCAAGGACCTTGTGGCTCTGAGGAATCTGGGGTTAGAGTTCCCCTTCATCAAAAACCATGATAATCCCAGAGGATCCTTAGCCGCACGGATAGGTCGTTACACTTGGCATGTGAGGACGACGGACCCATGCATAAACCCCGGTCCTGACTCACCGGTGTAACAATATTATCCTTGGTTATATTTTACTCCTCTTTTAACCTTATTTTCCCTTTAGCCCAGCATACATGCATATTGAAATCACAGTGGAAATCCACTCTTGCATTGCAAGTTGAAAGCCATTCGCGCCTCAAATTCAAAAGCAATCTTGAAATATTCCATTCCGGTCAAGTATCCAACTCCCTTGGTTGTTGCCTCCGGGCTGATTTCCTTGAGAACCCTCTATTCGGATTTATCTCCCTCATTCCATTTCCTTTTATTCCCAGAGATCTACCTGAGGCAGTGGCAGACGCCCCCGATGGTGAAACCTAACGGATTGTGTCCTTAGGTACTTCCCCGACGCTGGAAGTTGATCTCTCCTCCTTCCCCGAGATCTACCTGAGGCAGTGGCAGACGCCCCCGATGGTGAAACCTAATGGATTGTGTCCTTAGGTACTTCCCCTTCGCTGAAAGTTGATCTTTCCTTTCCCTTTTGTGCCCACGCGCACATCTTTATTTCCTTTCCGAATCCAAGCAGTAGCTTCTTTAGGTCTTCTTCCTGGAGGTGACTTCCTAGGGTGTTGGGAAACGACTCTTATCAGGTGGCAGTCATCTCATTAATGCGCGTGTCTATTTTTCACCTTGACGTCTACTTTTCAGTCCACTCCGCTTCACTCCACTGCGCTACGCTACATTTCTTCTCATTATGCTCCATTTCTTTTCACTTCATTACACTCCACTTCGTGTCCCTCCACTCGCTCCCCTGCTAAGCAGACGTCAAGGCGTGACATCTGTAGACACGCAAATTGGCTCCACCGCGGGCAAATTTTCGAGTTGTGCCGTAACGCCACAAATGGCCCTCTTTTTGCCTCTCAAGAGTGTTTTTCCAATATTTCTAGATCTCACCCGTTCTTCTTCGGTGCTTCCCCATGTGGTCCGGTCGCGGATCGACCTGCGCGGTCAGGTCGCGGGGGTCTCCGGGGGCAGCGCCTCTGGAAGGAAAATTTAATTCGCGTCCGCTACAGTGGACGTTTTTCAAGAGGCCCTTAAACGTGTCGGCCATACCCGACGCCTTTCACTGTCAGTTCCGTGGCGGTTCAGGACCTAATCGCGTCCAGCCTCCGGGACGCGATTCAGAGTCTGACAGCGGCCCAGAAAGTCGTCGCGCGCCTGCCACGGGCCTGACACGCTAGTCCTCGGGACTCCGCGAAATGTCTGAACCGCGTCCACCAGCCAGGACGCGATTATTCCACCGCTAGACCTTGGGAACCGGCGCCACGTGCCCAGATCATTATCGCGTCTGTGCATCCCGCGCATTTAAAGTCGTGGCCGCCCTGGTGGACGTGATTATTCGCCTTCTCGCGAAGTCGAGGCCGGCCAGCTGTCTCATCAAACCGCCTTCCTAATCGCGTCCTGCAGCCAAACGCGTTTTTAACCTGAATCACGGCTCCTTTCCTCGACGCGTTTCTAATCACGGCCTGCCGCCCGGTCGCATCTTCAATCATATCCGCGTCCGCTGTGCTGGACGCGATTTTGACCCAGTGCCTATAAAAGTGAACCCGCGGCCATTTGAGAGGGGGCTTCTGGGTTTTCCTTCAGAGCGGCGAAGCCCTGCCAGTTTCTCGCCTCGACGTCCGGCCCACGAGGGACCGCCATCCTTCCACGCCATTCCGCGTCTTCCTTTCTCGGAGCTCAACGTCGGAATCCGCCCTTCACCATCCACGCGCACCGAAGCGAGCATGGGAGCGTCATCCTCTCCTCCTCTCCATCCGTCCATCCCGGCAACGCCGTTACACCGTCCGACATTCGAGGAAGCACCCCCTCCTCTTATTCTTTTTTTCCTCTCCTCTGGACCCCACGTGGTCCTTTACACTTCACACCACCAAGGCACAATGTGTTCCCCCTTTTCTTCATTACACACCACATGCATACACACACTTACATTTAGGGGTTTAGAAGACCACCAAAAGGTGTGTTCTTCCCCTTACATTTATGTCATTATTTCATTTTGAGCATTAATACTGCACATTCCGGGCTAATCCCCTCCTTTTATCTGTCTTATTTTTCAGGGTAATCATATAGGAAACGCCCTCTACCGCGGCCGACCATCCTTGTAGAGGAAGAGAGGCCCCACACTATCTCCCCACGCTTCAACAGGTATTCCGCGATCACTTCTCCTTCATACCCCTCGCCGTGCGTCTCCATTCGGTGCCCACGCGCACCTGGCGATCACGATCCTTTTATCTTTTTACCGCCTTTATACACCCCCCCCCCCGATACCGTTGTGGGACAGCATGTAAAAACACGGTCTACAACGATGTGACAAGGTCTAGTGAGAGATTTCCCACCTCTCTACTGGCACTGCTAGGATCTCTCACAACTATTCTCTTCTCATTGCCCCATTTATGTTTCCAGGTAATATTTGTACGAGATGTTCTGCTTTGTCGTTCTGGGTTCCATCAACTCTTTTGTAGGCATGCCTCAGGATTGCTGTCAGATACCATCCTTTCACGGTCTAGCACACCCTAAAGTTGGTGATGTCTCCATTTTTGGTGGACAGTGATCATACCCCTCCTACACCTTGTCAAAGAGGGGAGGTGCTGTCAAAATTTTTTCGTGGAAGTGAGTCAGCACAGGAGAATGTTTTGATTTGATACGGCAGGGTCTCGTACCCATGCCGTTTCAAGAGACTGTGTGTTAACGTCAAGGTCTCGTACCCGTGCCGTTTCAAGTGACCATGTGTGTTAATGGCAGGGTCTTGTACCCGTGCCGTTTCAACTGCCCATGTGGGTTAACGGCAGAGTCTCGTACTCGTGCCGATAGCAATGGACATGTAACCATGATGAGGACACAATGTGTGACAAAAAAGAAATAATAATAATAAAAGGAATAGACAAATGATCTTTAATTGACCAAGTTGGTACCATTTCAACAAAATCGACGGGCTCCAAGACCCCCACCAACCCACTTTTTCTCATATAGAATCAAGAGAAACGACATGGAGCCCCCATGCCGGTCCATTCTTCTTCAATTGAAACGACATACTTCACTCATGTCGTTTCACCTCCCTTCATACCGAACCAAGAGAAACGGCACGGGAGCCCCCCTGCTGATCCATTCATTTCAAATGAAACGACACACTTCACCCCTGCTGTTTCACCTCTCTTCATAGAGAAATGGCACAGGACCCCCCCTGTCGATCCACTCCTCTTCAAGTGAAACGACAGACTTCAAGACCGTGCCGATTCACTTTCTTCATGCTTAACCCAAGAGAACGGCAGACTTCAAAACCCTGTTGATTCACTTTCTTCATGCTCAATCAAATTGAAACGGCACGAAAACCTCTCCTATTGATCCATTCCTCCTCAAGTGAAATGGCAAGCCTCTTCCCTGCCGACCCACTTAGGCCATTCTCTCCGTTAATGACTCTCATCTGTGCCATTGGTCACATCAAAAAAACAAAATATACATATAATAATAGCACTAATAGCAAACATATGACAATGTTTACCGTAATAAAATGATCTTTGTCAAATAGATATTTTGTTCCTTTACATTCTTTGTTGGATGTTTCCTTTTCAGGCCACATGGTCTTTTATTCTGGCGATTAATCAAGGGTTTTCTCTCTCAGAGAGATGTAATTAACGTCATTGCGCTTAGGCAACGACGGGATTTTGGTCCCAACCCGATACTCATTTCGTTTGACGAAGTCAAACAGCGTGCACCTAAAGTCCTTCGACTCTCGGAGGCAGAACATGTTGTCACTCACGTGACTGGCACATTTGCGCTATCCGATTGCCAATTCATCTCTCATCATCACCACTCGAGTAGCACTCAGCGAGACTTGAATTTGTAATATACATCCATATACATGAGAACATGATAAAAATCCAATAACAAAGATTTTTGGATCGATTATCACAAATCCATTTGCACATAAATCAAATAAATAAATAAAAATCAGATCAAACTTCAAAACAATTGAAATAAATCCAAACCAAATACCACGAATTCAAATCTAAAATAAAACAAACCCAAAAAACCCGATCTACAATCAAATTAAAAAAACTCTAAAGCAAATGAAACAACTTTAAATCAAATGCAATAATCTCAAAAAAAAAATCAAATTCAATACTTCAAAATTAAAATTCAATAAGACAAGTCTAAATCAAGTAAAGCAAATTCAGATCAAATGAGATAACCCCACAACAAATAAAATAAATTAAATCAAGTTAAGGTAAACTCAAATCAAAATCTACAAATCTCAAAACAAATTATTTCCAAATCAAATAAACAAGTTAAATCAAATTCAAATGTTTAAATTAATAACCACAAATCAAGTAAAATCATTTTGAATTAAATTTAATAAACTTTGAATCTGTCCACCTCATGTTAGACAGTCAATTTCATATCTCCTTGCAATTTGTTTTATCGTACGCCTCATATTTTTGGCCACAAGGTCCTTTGTTCTTATAATTAATCGAGGATTTTCTCTCCTCTGGGGAGATGTGATTAACACTGTGACGTCTAGGCAATGATAAATCTTTAACCTTGATTAATATCTCATTTATTTGATGAAGTAAAATGGTGCACATATAGATCTCAAGTCTTCTGATTTTCGAAGACATAACAAATTGTTATTTGTGTGATTGATCTGTATTTTATGATTGTAAATTCATCTTCACAACTGATGTAATCATCTGATGAGAGTTGGAACTACGATATATATATACCGACACACACACATATATATTCTCACATATCCTGCAGTTATGTTTTTAAACAAGAACCGATTAGATGCATTGTTTGGTTTTCTAGTTGGGCTTTATGGTCAAATATGCCTATGCAGAAACGTAGGTATAGTTGGATCTCTCCTTAGGCTTTATAATATATTATACTAGCTCTATACCCGTGTGATGCACGGAAATTTATTAGATTTGAATAAATAAATTTTATAAGTTGTATACATGAGGTTAATAGTATTTATTATTAATATAATAATTTCAATAAAAAGAATTATTCAAAAACATATAATATCTTTTTATTTTTTTAGAAATAAAGAGAAGGTGTTTTGATGAAGAGAGTAAAATGGGAAAGAGTTGTGAATAAGGATGTGAGTTTTTAGAAAAGGTGAGATGTTTAATAGAAGGTTTTAATGGAAAGAAAGAGAAACGATAAATTACATTAACAAGTTTTTATATTTACAAATATGGCGAGAAAAAATTCATCCTGATGCTGCCACGTGACAACACCAAGACTGAGAAATATTATATTAGTATAGATGTATCCAGAAATGGCTAAATGATCGATTATTCCTATACTTTGTTTGTGTTTTTTTTGTGAGACTTTATAATCGTTTATATATATGTACATATATATGGAGGATTGGTCAAGCCTCACTGATCAATTATAAGCATGTCAGGTTTCTTGGTCAAGTTTTAAATAAGAATAGATTTATATGTATGCTTGTAATTGATTAAACTCTTAATAACCTGTGACTAGGGTTGCAAACGAACCAATACACTCGACAAGTAGCTCGAAACTCGGCACGATAAAACCTCGACTCATAAATGAGCCGAGCTTGAACAAAAATATATGCTTGATTCATAAACGAGTCGAACTTGAACAAAGATATGCTCGACTCGAATACGTTCGCGAACAACTCGTTAAGATACTCGATAATATGCTCGTTAAAATACTCGATTAGTTACTCGTTAATATACTCGAATTATATTAATTTCTTATTATAAATATGAAAATATTAATATTATTTATTTTAAAAGAATTTTTGTTAATGTACGAATACTTATGAATACTAAAATGTAAAAGATTAAATATGAGGGTGTAAATACACACATTATGAAAGGAAGAGGGATTTTCTGTAGACCATTGACCCTTTATCCATTATTTTTTGATTTCAATAAATAAAATGTGCCAAAAAAAAGAGACAACTAGCTAGAACATTGTTTCTTTTGATGTGACTTATTGGTGCAACATTCTAGAAGATAGAAAGGCCAAGTTTTATGAAAAGAATAGTAATTTTTGTTTCACTTATGAATTATGATATCTAATTTATTAGAAGTCGTAGTTCTTGGTTTATACTTTATATGTAAGACAAGCTCGAGCTTAAAGTTGGAGATTAGATTTACAGTGATGTCCAAGTTAGAGAAATTATCTGAGATAGCATGTTGTAGATATTAGATATATATACGCTGCACATTGTATTGTCAATATCGAGCCAATGAAACTAATGAGGCTCGTCTCCAAAACCCTCGTATTAATGGACATGGTTGGCCAAATATTTTTGTCCCGAAAGTTTTCAGGTATTAAAAATGTCACTTGTTTTAATATTGGACAAAAAATGTTTTTTAACTAGTTGAAATTTCTTTTTTATTATAGGCGATGAGTGAATGAAATAAAGAAAATCATTCTAAACAAGTGGTTAGTCATGTCACAGAGCGAAGATCATTCAAACAAGTTAGTTGGATAAAGACAATTCATATTATGATTTTTATTGATCTTATATACAGATTTTCTGTAGTGGGAAAACTATTATTTTTTTAAGGTAACAATGAAATGAAGAAGGTGAGGAGACTCCATGTCATGTCCCGATAATATAAACTTATCGAAACGTGAGCACAACTAAAATTATAACTTATCCTATGAATGTACTAATTAATAGCAGCGAAATATAATGCAATAAAACTCACCTTGAGAGTCAACTAAGTGTCATACGCATTATTACAACTGGACATACTATTAAAACAAAACTAAAGAAAAACTAAATCTAGTCCTTATGGCACGCTCAATTCACACACTTCCCCATTAGAACTAGACACTTTCGGGTCACCTGAAAGGAGTAGGAATTGTGCCCAGTATGATTAATCCTCTACTTGCAAGGAAATGACATATGTTAACAACAATATCAGTAAATGTAGAGAATGGCGAAAAGCAAGCATGTGCCGAACAATGAAAATAAGCAAGGTATGTCATGAGGGTATCCAACATCATACATTACGAATCAAAAAGTACTGAATTAAAAAAATATCAGTGAGTGTTGCCGTGAGCCATAATCAAACAAATAATAACTGAATACAAATCATGTAATCACATGATCGTTCGGATCCGGTTTGACGGGTTGTGTGAGTGGTGCTCTTGACCAAGAGATGGTCATTGAGCTTTAGTCGAGGCTTTCGTGCGTTGTGTGGGTGTTGTGGGTCGAAGGTTTTAGCCCAAATAGCCTACAGGTTCATTGCTTGTGATGTAACGTAGTGTATTTCTCGGATCCTCGTGGAACTTCGCTTAGTGGTTGTGGTGGCCAGAGGGTGGCCAATGACGTGTGTTACAGGTGTTTACGCGGGTTTTCGGGGCTTTGTGGACCGGTAGTTCGGGCCCAAAGCACCCCTCTGTTCTCTGTCTGTGAACGCGACAGGGCCTGGCGTCGCGTTCTGAAAGCGATGGTCTTGGGTGTCGCGTTCAGGTTGCCGCTACGGAGCGGTCTTCGTTTGCATGTCCGCCACGTGTCGCGCGCCGGGCGATCTTGCTGACGTCGACAGTGAGAAGGCGACGACCTCCTACGTTGCGTTCTTGTCGCGACAATAGGGTACGTTGCGTTCTCAACGGTGTTGCGTTTTTAAGTTAGGTCGGCCAAACAGAGCTCCAGTAAGCTCTGTTCGGCCAGGAGGAGAAGATTTCGCGGGTTTCTTGGGCGATTTGGGGTCGTTTTCGGCGTGGTCTCCCCGCGAGGACGTTGCACGGAGCGGGGGAAACGCCGGGGTATCGCCGTTCTTCGCGAAGGTAGGGACTTTCCTTGTGTTTATTGCATTATTTGATGGATTTGAAGCATGATAACTGTGTATGGATGTGTAGTTGTGTTTTTTGCATAGTGTAATTGGTTTGTAAAGGTTTGAAATGCATGGAAATGGAGTTTGGAGGTGATTTCTGTGTGAAAACCGTAGTGTAGGGTTTCTATCTGAGAAGGCGACGGGTCGGGTAGTCGCGTTCAGGTCGCGACGTTTGGCTCTGTCGCGTTTTGGTTTTTGAACGTGGTTTGTCAAGCCGTCGTGTTCTCAACGCAGCGGTAGACGCCAACGCGTTCTTATCGTGACAGTAGACGCTGTCGCATTCTTTTGCTTGATCGCGGTTAGTCGCGCTGTTGCATTCTCATCGTGACAGTGACCCACATCGCGTTCTTCTGTTCGAAATGAATCGTTGAGCTTTGGGCAATGATGGTCCTGTGTGGACTTAGCTCAGGTCGTTTAAAGGTATTTTGAGTTGTTCTAAGTTAATGAATGATTAGTTAAGCATGTGTAAGGATAATGTGTGAGTAGTTAGTAAGTTGTGTAACTCATGTTATGTTTGTTATTATATTTAATAAAGTGGTTAATGAGCAAGGTGTTGTGTGTTGCCGTGGAGGTCATGAGGTGACCAATGACAGACAAGATTGTTATATGTTATTGTGATTTAAATATGTGTTGATGTCGGTTAGCTTGGAGGTCACATGGTGACCGTTGACAAGCTAAACCTGACACTTGTATATATAGTGGTTTACATATGGGTGTCGTATAAGTATGTATTGTGATTTGTGTGTTTGCCGAGTTTGGTGGTCCGGCGCCTATTCCAGAATACCTCTTCAGTCGGGAACCCTAGGTTCTGTGTGAGCCAGGCACGTTGTGCTCAGGGCATGTCTCGGTACGGTGTGTACCACTGAGGTTTGAGTCGTCTTCCTGGACACCCTCACTCCTGTGTTTGAGTTGTACGTCCGGCTGAGGGAAAGACGACTGGGGGCAGCAGCTTGTGTTTGTGGGTGTGCAGTCGCTTGTAGCGCGCTCGAGGTTGGGGGGACGGACACCAGTAGACGTACTGGTCCCCAGCTAGTCTCGTGTTTCCAGTGCCTCACTTTAGGGAGCTCGGGCTGGAGTCCCTAAAGGTGACAGGCATGGGCCTGCAGCTGTGTGGTCTGTAGGTGTGCTGTTGGTTGGTCTCCATTGTTCTTTGGCTTTACGGTGTGGTTGTGGAGCTGTAGCTAGACTGTGTGTGGGTCCGTGGCTATGAGACTGAGAGGTGGTTCTTGTGTTGTGTTGTCCGGGTTGGATACTGGCATCATGAACCAGTAGTCCATTCCCGTGTAGTGGCGTCGTTCCTTTCCAACTCGTGCTTTACCACTGGTTGTGGCTTGTGTGTGTGTGACTCGCTGATTGAGGTTTAACCGTTGTGATGTGCCTGGGTGGTGGCACAATTTTGGTTGTGGTTCCGTGGTGGTACCTCATGGTAGTAGGTACTTGTACCATTAGTGGGTAACTATGTGTTGTGGTACGTCATGTACCAGCCTCTTCAGGTGTAGAGGTGGATTTGTGTTATGTGGAGGTCTGTGGTGTGACCTTCCACATGTTGTGTTTTACTTGTCTTCGGGTAAGTTTTCGATTGTGGTTTTATTGTGCGGTGGATTGACTTGCTGATGCCAGTCCTGTACTCTATATGGGTAGGTTGCATGTGAAGCTTGTAACCTAGGCAACGATTTGCCTGTGAAGGTTGTAGCTTAGGCGACCAGTTGTTGTAGTGGTTAGCCTGTGAGGTCTATGACCTAGGCGGTTTAGTTGTTGAGCGGACTAGTGGCGTTGTGCTAGTCCTGTTGCCCTTTTACCTTCCGAGATTTGTATTAGCTAATGAGATTATGTTCAGTTGTAGCTAATCATGTTTTATTGTGAGCATGATATGCTTTGGCTATCGGTGTTTCCAGTGAGACCCATTGGGGTTGATGTCTCTTCTGTTTGTAGGTATTGTTTTTGGGAGGTTCCTACTGAGCCTGTGACTTGTTGAGGCTCACTCCCCTACAGTTCTTTTCAGGACTTGCCGTGTGTTAGGCTTGCAGCAGCATTGTGGCAAACTTGTACCACCACCAATAGAGTTAGTTGTGTTCTGTGAGCTTGTGCTCCCTCGGGTATAGCCCCAGGTAGTTGTATTCTTTTATTGGACATGTAATAATGTATTGGGACAATTGTAAATTGTTATATTCAAGTATGAGCACATGTACTTCTTGTGTCTTATAATGTTGTGGTTGTCTTTTATATTCTTACTAGACACTTGTACGAGCTATCCCTTGCGAGACTTCGGTCCGATCGCGGAAGGCGGACTTGGATATGTAGCCTTATTGGGCATAAGTATCCAGGGCCGTTACAAATCATTTAGCAAATCATGGAAATTCTGACTAATTAGCATATCATGGTGTCATGTCGAACACTTAAAAAGAAAGATCCATTATCATACCACGAAGTTAACAAAGCGATTTCGGGTGCTCCTCTCGGGAGTGGCGGGAGTGGATCGGCCCCATTTGTACATGCATTAGATTCAAAAAAGTTCAAAGACCCAAAATCCGTCATCTCATTTTCATTCAAATATAATTCTCAGGTTGTTATATGTAAGAATTGCACATTAGAAAACTGAAGATGTGCAAAGTGTGTCATGAAGTAAATATTAGAAATTAAAGAAATGCTAACTTCAAAGGAATTGCAGTATAGTTTGCCCCAAAAATTTTTTGATTGGCTAGCTTAATGATTAAGTGGGCCTGGGAGTGTAGTGGATGAGA
>JACBKR010004407.1:0-24210 GCA_014218235.1 Colocasia esculenta | reverse complement strand
CATTTCACTTTATACTAGCCTTTTCTACACGCAGGCGCAAGAAGGTTAATTACTGATGAAAGAGTTCGTCAGGTAGCCTACGCCCATCCAAATTGCACAGAATTATCCTGGATTTATTGTCAATGGTTATAGGTTTCATACGAAAGACTATGGCATAATAAATCTACCATGAACAGTGGCGTATGCGTAAAAGGAAGTACATACATGAAATGAGTATGACTACTATGGTATTGTATAGGAGATCCTACATTGCAATATCTAGGACAAAACAATCATATATTCTTGTTCAAGTGTCATTGGTTTGATCCGACTCCATTCGAAATGACACAACCTGGGATTGTCGAGCTTAAACATAAGTCAAAATTGAATACTTAGAGCCTTCATCTTAGCCACACAAGCCCAGCAAGTTTATTATACAAGCTATCCTTCATGTACAAACAAAGAACAAATGATTGGTGGGTAGTTTGCAGAGTTAAGTCAAGACTATTCTCTGATTATGAATTGGACATGACTGATCAGACAGCTGAAGAAGATCAACCAGAATTCTTTCAAGAGACTTTGTTGAAGATGTAGAGTTGACAACTCATATTAGAAGACGAATCCGAAGCACCAATGTCCTTGTCCACGGAATGAGGTCGAAGAAGTCGATCCACGTGAGATGAAAGACAGTAGTGCTCGTCGTACAGATATTGAATATGAAAGTTCTGGTGAGGAAGAGGAATATCCAGTGATGAATTGAAGATGATGATGGAAGATGGGGTTGAATTAGACATATCGTCATCATCTGAGGAGGAAATGGATATCAATTAAACTATGGTAGAATTTTTTCACACTTGTAGAGTATATTAAAGCAGCTCACTTTCAATATAAGCAATTGACTAGTAACATTATGATTTTATGTTCTCTATGAAGATATGGTGCGTGGGGAAGATTGGTAGCAGTTCTAGGAGGGGCATTCGTGGGAGGGCTTTGTTCCCCGCATCTGGTATGTATATTTTTCTAATAACGTCATCAGCTGTGTTTTTTTCTCTGTATATTATTTATGTGTACTTGTGTAGTGTTATGCCATTAAATTGTTACAGTTTCTGCTTCTCCTTCGAGTGAGCGGACACCTCCTCTACTAGCGGACTAGGTATGTATATTTCAATTTTCAAGTATTTTTTTAGTCATTATTTCACATATTATTAATGTTATTAAATTGTTACAGTTGCTGGTCCTTTCTGCATCTCCTAGCGTGCCTGCAGGTATGTTATATTTCAATTTCTAAGTATTTTTGTAGTAATGTTAATATATTATTAATGTTTTAGAATGCACAGTTGTTGGTCCTTCTTCTGCATTCCTAGCGTGCCTGCGGTATGATATGTCAATTTCCAATATTTTTGTAGTAAGTATTTATATATTATTATGTTATTAGAATTGCTACAGTTTCTAGTTCTTCTGCTCCTACCGTGCCTGCATGTATGTATATTTACAAATGTACTTTTATGTGCATTCATCTCCTCATTACTTATGCGTTCTATTCTAGTTACAGCTGTTGGTGCATCCTCCGAGTCTCCTCCTGTAGTAGCTGGTATGTATATGTAAAGTTATACTTTAATGTATGCATTAATTCTGATGCCATTAAAATGTCACATGCTCAGGTCACTCTACACATTCTCCAGATGCACCAAGATTTTTATATTTAACTGTTAGGGTATTTCTGTAGTCATTATTTAGTATTTTGTACATTACTCATGTTGTTCATCATTATTTTCCAGGTTCGGTGCCAGAGGATGCTGGTAGTCTGCAGGAGGGCAGAGGTAGTTTTTATGAGAGCACTCTGCGGAGGTTTGGATTAATGGGTACGTAATCAACATGTATGTATTTCTTATGGCAATGAAGTGAATTTAGTTCAGAAATTGACATTATGCAGTTACATCATTGCAGTGATAAAATAGAGCCTACTCAAGCATCTCAATTCATCACAAGAACGTTACAAGCACATTTTCCTGGCCAATTCATAGATTCAATGATTTTCCGATGGAGGTCCAGGAGCACTTGTATCAGATGTTCATGGTATGTAATTTCGTATTGTAATTTAATTCTTATCGTATTCATACATGCAGTTCACTAACTCTTATGTATATAGAGCCACATCGATTCACGAGTCGTACGGACGAGGCGCGGTCTCGATTTGTATGGACGATGACCGCAAGATCAATTTCAAGCATTTGATGTATAACGTGAGAAAAATGCAGAGAAAACATTCTCAGAGTGCAGACCCGACTCTTTGGAGGGAGCGGCGCCCAGTTGGATGAGGGGAGAATATTGGGAAACTCTTTGCAACATCTGGGCTGCAGAGAGATGGCACACAAACATCCTCAATAATGAAAGTTAATCGGGCTGCGAATCCAGAAGCAAACATGCATACTGGTGGGTCTGTCTCTTTTGCGACCCATCAGTCCAGATTGGTAAGTAATTTGTCCATTTCTGGTCTCTTTTATTTAAAAGGTACTCATTTATGTCATGTTTTTTCTGTGAAATAGAGAAGGAGCTAAAAAGGCAGCCGACATTTTCCGAGGTGTTCGATAGAACACACAAGAAAAAAGAACGGATGCATACATTAGCGATAGAGCCCGAGTGGTTGCAGTAAGTATTTAGAAGATATTCACTATTTAATTTTTCACATTATATGATATTAACTACTATTGTTTTTTTCTGGTTTCTTGCAGGAGTCATACAGCCAACAAATGACAGAGAAGTACGTCGGGGAGGAGCAGCAGCCGCCGTTAGATCCTGAGGTATGGGTTGCGGCATCTGGGGCCCCAAGAAAGGCCATGTGTATGGTTTTGGGCACAGCATCGACACGAGCCGAGTGTTATCTGGAGGATCCAGCTCAGGGTCACAGACCAGTGCATTCCACGCAGGAGTTGGTACTCCAGGTACTTCTCCAGGACAGCTGATGGCTTCATTGACAGTAGGATATCGGCTTAGAGTCTCGTTTGACGGATTCGATGGAGACTCGTCTAGCCCAGATGCAGATGCAGGTGACCGATGCACTACAGGCCCAGCTCTCCCATCCCCTCCCCAGGTTATCTCCCAGGCCTTCTCCAAGATCACATTCCTCCTCCACAGGCAGCACCTCCTCCACAGGCAGCACCATCGACATCAGCACACCGCCCCTCACGTGAGTAATTTATTTTATTTCAGAGGTTTAATTTAACAGTTAACTTAGTTAACTTAGTTTAACTTTATTGGGTTGATCGACACACAATTTCTTGTTAAGCGAGTTAGGTTAGTTAAAAAGGGAGAACTTAGGTAGTTTTGGGGGTTCAAATTAGAATATCATCCGATTGGCCTCCGATTTTTTTCAGAACGGTCGGGGCGATGAGTGTGACTTGTGGAAACTGACGGAGTTCAATTCGGACTCCCGGTTTTGACTGCGACGCTCCAAGTCGTCTTAACCAAGTTATTTAGTTAAAAAATGAAAAACTTCATTTGAGGGTCCAATGTTAGAAATACTCTTCCGATTGGCCTCCGTTTGTGTTCCAACAAGGTCGGGCGATGAGTGTGACTTGTGGAAACTGACGGAGTTCAAATCGGACTCCCGGTTTGACCTCGACGCTCCAAGTCGTCTTAACCAAGTTAGTTTAGTTAAAAAATGAAAAACTTCGGTTTCAGGAACCAAAATTAGAAATACTCATCCGATTGGCCTCCGGTTTGTTCCAGCACGGTCGGCCGATGAGTGTGACTTGTGGAAACTGACGGAGTTCAAATCGGACTCCCGGTTTGACCTCGACGCTCCAAGTCGTCTAACCAAGTTAGTTTAGTTAAAAAATAAAAAACTTCGGTTTCAGGGACCAAAATTAGAAACTACTCATCCGATTGGCCTCCGGTTTGTTCCAGTACGGTCGGCCGAGAGTGTGACTTGTGGAAACTGACGGAGTTCAAATCGGACTCCCGGTTTGACCTCGACGCTCCAAGTCGTCTTAACCAAGTTAGTTTAGTTAAAAAATGAAAAACTTCGGTTTCAGGGACCAAAATTAGAAATACTCATCCGATTGGCCTCCGGTTTGTTCCAACACGGTAGGCCGATGAGTGTGACTTGAGGAAACTGACGGAGTTCAATTCGGACTCCCGGTTTGACCTCGACGCTCCAAGTCGTCTTAACAAGTTAGTTTAGTTAAAAAATGAAAAACTTCGGTTTCAGGGACCAAAATTAGAAATACTCATCCGATTGGCCTCCGGTTTGTTCCAGCACGGTCGGGCCGATGAGTGTGACTTGTGGAACTGACATAGTTCAATTCGGACTCCCGGTTTGACCTCGACGCTCCAAGTCGTCTTAACCAGTTAGTTTAGTTAAAAAATGAAAAACTTCGGTTTCAGGGACCAAATTAGAAATACTCATCTGATTGGCCTCCGGTTTGTTCCAGCACGGTCGCCGATGAGTGTGACTTGTGGAAACTGACGGAGTTCAAATCGGACTCCCGGTTTGACTCTCGCGCTCCAAGTCGTCTTACCAAGTTAGTTTAGGTTAAAAAATGAAAAACTTCGGTTTCAGGGACCAAAATTAGAAATACTCATCTGATTGGCCTCCGTTTTGTTCCAGCACGGTCGGGCCGATGAGTGTGACTTTTGGAAACTGACGAAGTTCAAATCGGACTCCGGTTTGACCTCGACGCTCCAAGTCGTCTTAACCAAGTTAGTTTAGTTAAAAAATGAAAAACATCAGTTTCAGGGACCAAATTAAAATACTCATCTGATTGGCCTCCGTTTGTTCCAGCACGGTCGGGCCGATGAGTGTGACTTTTGGAAACTGACGAAGTTCAAATCGGACTCCGGTTTGACCTCGACGCTCCAAGTCGTCTTAACCAAGTTAGTTTAGTTAAAAAATGAAAAACATCAGTTTCAGGGACCAAATTAAAATACTCATCCGATTGGCCTCCGTTTGTTCCAGCACGGTCAGGCCGATGAGTGTGACTTGTGGAAACTGACGGAGTTCAAATCGGACTCCGGTTTGACCTCGATGCTCCAAGTCGTCTAACCAAGTAGTTTAACTTAAAAAATGAAAAACTTCGGTTTCAGGACCAAAATTAGAAATACTCATCCGATTGGCCTCCGGTTTGTTCCAGCACGGTCGGGCCGTTGAGTGTGACTTGTGGAAACTGACGGAGTTCAAATCGGACTCCCGGTTTGACCTCGACGCTCCAAGTCGTCTTAACCAAGTTAGTTTAATTAAAAAAAGAAAAACATCAGTTTCAGGGACCAAAATTAGAAATACTCATCTGATTGGCCTCCGTTTGTTCCACCAGCACGGTCGGGCCGATGAGTGTGACTTGTGGAAACTGACGGATTTCAAATCGGACTCCCGGTTTGACCTCGACGCTCCAAGTCGTCTTAACCAAGTTAGTTAGTTAAAAAATGAAAAATTCGGTTTCAGGACCAAAATTAGAAATACTCATCCGATTGGCCTCCGGTTTGTTCCAGCACGGTCGGGCCGATGAGTGTGACTTGTCGAAACTGACGGAGTTCAAATCGGACTCCCGGTTTGACCTCGACGCTCCAAGTCGTCTTAACCAGTTAGTTTAGTTAAAAAATTAAAAACTTCGGTTTCAGGGACCAAAATTAGAATACTCATCTGATTGGCCTCCGGTTTGTTCCAGCACGGTCGGGCCGATGAGTGTGACTTGTGGAAACTGACGGAGTTCAAATCGGACTCCCGGTTTGACCTCGACGCTCCAAGTCGTCTTAACCAAGTTAGTTTAGTTAAAAAATGAAAAACTTCGGTTTCAGTGACCAAAATTAGAAATACTCATCCGATTGCCTCCGGTTTGTTCCAGCACGGTCGGGCCGATGATGTGACTTGTGGAAACTGACGGAGTTCAATTCGGACTCCCGTTTGACCTCGACGCTCCAAGTCATCTTAACCAGTTAGTTTTGTTAAAAAATGAAAAACACTTCGATTTCAGGGACCAAAATTAGAAATACTCATCCGATTGGCCTCCGTTTTTTCCAGCACGGTCGGGCCGATGAGCGTGACTTGTGGAAACTGACGGAGTTCAATCGGACTCCCGATTTGACTACGACGCTCCAAGTCATCTTAACCATGTTAGTTTAGTTAAAAAATGAAAAACTTCGGTTTCAGGGACCAAAATTAGAAATACTCATCCGATTGGCCTCCGTTTGTTCCAGCACGGTAGGCCGATGAGTGTGACTTGTGGAAACTGACGGAGTTCAAATCGGACTCCCGGTTTGACCTCGACGCTCCAAGACGTCTTAACCAAGTTAGTTTAGTTAAAAAATGAAAAACTTCGGTTTTAGGGACCAAAATTAGAAATACTCATCCGATTGGCCTCCAGTTTGTTCCAGCACGGTCGGTCGATGAGTGTGACTTGTCGAAACTGACGGAGTTCAAATCGGACTCCCGGTTTGACCTCGACGCTCCATTCGTATTAACCAAGTTAGTTTAGTTAAAAAATGAAAAACTTCGGTTTCAGGGACCAAAATTAGAAATACTGATCCGATTGGCCTCCGGTTTGTTCCAGCATGGTCGGGCTGATGAGTGTGACTTGTGGCAACTGACGGTGTTCAATTCGGACTTCCGGTTTGACCTCGACGCTCCAAGTCGTCTTAACCAAATTAGTTTAGTTAAAAAATGAAAAACTTCAATTTCGGGACAAAAATTAGAAATACTCATCCGAATGGCCTCCGGTTTGTTCCAGCATGGTCGGGCAGATGAGTGTGACTTGTGGAAACTGACGGAGTTCAATTCGGACTCCCGTTTGACTGCGACGCTCCAAGTCGTCTTAACCATGTTAGTTTAGTCAAAAAATGAAAAACATCGGTTTGAGGGACCAAAATTAGAAATACTCTTCCGATTGGCCTCCGGTTTGTTCCAGCACGGTCGGGCCGATGAGTGTGACTTGTGGAAACTGACATAGTTCAATTCGGACTCCCGGTTTGACCGCGACGCGTCAAGTCGTCTTAACCAGTTAGTTTAGTTAAAAAATGAAGAACTTCGGTTTCAGGGTCCAAAATTAGAAATACTCATCCGATTGGCCTCCGGTTTGTTCCAGCACGGTCGGGCCGATGAGGTGACTTGTGGAAACTGACGGAGTTCAATTCGGACTCCCGGTTTGACTGCGCGCTCCAAGTCGTCTTAACCATGTTAGTTTAGTTAAAAACTGAAAAACTTCGGTTTGAGGGACCAAAATTAGAAATACTTTTCCGATTGCCCTCCGGTTTGTTCCAGCACGGTCGGGCTGATGAGTGTGACTTGTGGAAACTGACGGAGTTCAAATCGGACTCCCGGTTTGACCTCGACGCTCCAAGTCGTCTTAACCAGTTAGTTTAGTTAAAAAATGAAAAACTTCGGTTTCAGGGACCAAAATTAGAATACTCATCCGATTGGCCTCCGGTTTTCCAGCACGGTCGGGCCAATGAGTGTGACTTGTGGAAACTGACGGAGTTCAAATCGGACTCCCGGTTTGACCTCGACGCTCCAAGTCATCTTAACCAAGTTAGTTTAGTTAAAAAATGAAAAACTTCGTTTCAGGGACCAAAATTAGAATACTCATCCGATTGGCCTCCGGTTTGTTCCAGCACGGTCGGGCCGATGATGTGACTTGTGGAAACTGACGGAGTTCAAATCGGACTCCCGGTTTGACCACGACGCTCCAAGTCGTCATAACCAAGTTAGTTTAGTTAAAAATGAAAAACTTCGGTTTCAGGGACCAAAATTAGAAATACTCATCGGATTGGCCTCCGGTTGTTCCAGCACGGTCGGGCCGATGAGTGTGACTTGTGGAAACTGACGGAGTTCAAATCGGACTCCGTTTAACCTCGACGCTCCAAGTCGTCCTAACCAAGTTAGTTTAGTTAAAAAATGAAAAACTTCAGTTTCAGGGACCAAGATTGGAAAACTCATCCGATTGGCCTCCGGTTTGTTCCAGCACGGTCGGTCGGCGATGAGTGTGACTTGTCGAAACTGACGGAGTAGAAATCAGACTCCCGGTTTGACCTCAACGCTCCAAGTCGTCTTAACCAGTTAGTTTAGTTAAAAAATGAAAAACTTCAGTTTCAGGGACCAAAATTAGAAATACTCATCCGATTGGCCTCCGGTTTGTTCCAGCACGGTCGGGCCGATGAGTGTGACTTGTGGAAACTGACGGAGTTCAATCGGACTCCCAGTTTGACCTCGACGCTCCAAGTCGTCTTAACCAGTTAGTTTAGTTAAAAATGAAAAAAACTTCGGTTTCAGGGACCAAAATTAGAAATACCATCCGATTGGCCTCCGGTTTGTTCCAGCACGGTCGGGCCGATGAGTGTGACTTGTGGAAACTGACGGAGTTCAAATCGGACTCCTGGTTTGACCTCGACGCTCCAAGTCGTCTTAACCAAGTAGTTTAGTTAAAAATGAAAAACTTCAGTTTCAGGGACCAAAATTAGAAATACTCATCCGATTGTCCTCCGTTTGTTCCAGCACGGTCGGGCCGATGAGTGTGACTTGTGGAAACTGACGGAGTTCAAATCGGACTCCCGGTTTGAGCTCGACGCTCCAAGTCGTCTTAACCAAGTTAGTTTAGTTAAAAATGAAAAACTTCGGTTTCAGGGACCAAAATTAGAAATACTCATCCGATTGGCCTCCGGTTTGTTCCAGCACGGTCGGGCCGATGAGTGTGACTTGTGGAAACTGACAGAGTTCAAATCGGACTCCCGGTTTGACCTCGACGCTCCAAGTCGTCTTAACCAAGTTAGTTTAGTTAAAAAATGAAAAACTTCAGTTTCAGGGACCAAAATTAGAAATACTCATCCGATTGGCCTCCGGTTTGTTCCAGCACGGTCGGGCCGATGAGTGTGACTTGTGGAAACTGACGGAGTTCAAATCGGACTCCCGGTTTGACCTCGACGCTCCAAGTCGTCTTAACCAAGTTAGTTAGTTAAAAAATGAAAAACTTCAGTTTCAGGGACCAAAATTAGAAATACTCATCCGATTGTCCTCCGGTTTGTTCCAGCACGGTCGAGCCGATGACTGTGACTTGTGGAAACTGACGGAGTTCAATCGGACTCCCGGTTTGACCTCGACGCTCCAAGTCGTCTTAACCAAGTTAGTTTAGTTAAAAATGAAAAACTTCGGTTTCAGGGACCAAAATTAGAAATACTCATCCGATTGGCCTCCGGTTTGTTCCAGCACGGTCGGGCCGATGAGTGTGACTTGTGGAAACTGACGGAGTTCAAATCGGACTCTCCGGTTTGACCTCGACCTCCAAGTCGTCTTAACCAAGTTAGTTTAGTTAAAAAATGAAAAACTTCAGTTTCAGGGACCAAAATTAGAAATACTCATCCGATTGGCCTCCGGTTTGTTCCAGCACGGTCGGGCCGATGAGTGTGACTTGTCGAAACTGACGGAGTAGAAATCGGACTCCCGGTTTGACCTCAACGCTCCAAGTCGTCTTAACCAAGTTAGTTTAGTTAAAAAATGAAAATCTTCGGTTTCAGGGACCAAAATTAGAAATACTCATCCGATTGGCCTCCAGTTTGTTCCAGCACGGTCGGGCCGATGAGTGTGACTTGTGGAAACTGACGGAGTTCAAATCGGACTCCCAATTTGACCTCGACGCTCCAAGTCGTCTAACCAAGTTAGTTTAGTTAAAAAATGAAAATCTTCGGTTTCAGGGACCAAAATTAGAAATACTCATCCGATTGGCCTCCAGTTTGTTCCAGCACGGTCGGGCCGATGAGTGTGACTTGTGGAAACTGACGGAGTTCAAATCGGACTCCCAATTTGACCTCGACGCTCCAAGTCGTCTTAACCATGTTAGTTTAGTTAAAAAACGAAAAACTTCGGTTTCAGGGACCAAAATTAGAAATACTCATCCGATGGCCTCCGGTTTGTTCCAGCACGGTCGGGCCGATGAGTGTGACTTGTGGAAACTGACGGAGTTCAATCGGACTCCCGGTTTGACCTCGACGCTCCAAGTCGTCTTAACCAAGTTAGTTTAGTTAAAAAATGAAAAACATCAGTTTCAGGGACCAAAATTAGAAATACACATCCGATTGTCCTCCGGTTTGATCCAGCACGGTCGGGCCGATGAGTGTGACTTGTGGAAACTGACGGAGTTCAAATCGGACTCCCGGTTTGACCCCGACGCTCCAAGTCGTCTTAACCAAGTTAGTTTAGTTAAAAAATGAAAAACTTCGGTTTCAGGGACCAAAATTAGAAATACTCATCCGATTGGCCTCCGGTTTGTTCCAACACGGTCGGGCCGATGAGTGTGACTTGTGGAAACTGACGGAGTTCAAATCGGACTCCCGGTTTGACCTCGACGCTCCAAGTCGTCTTAACCAAGTTAGTTTAGTTAAAAAATGAAAACCTTCGGTTTCAGGGACCAAAATTAGAAATACTCATCCGATTGGCCTCCGGTTTGTTCCAGCACGGTCGGCCGATGAGTGTGACTTGTGGAAACTGACGGAGTTCAAATCGGACTCCCGGTTTGACCTCGACGCTCCAAGTCGTCTTAACCAAGTTAGTTTAGTTAAAAATGAAAAACTTCGGTTTCAGGGACCAAAATTAGAAATACTCATCAGATTGGCCTCCGGTTTGTTCCAGCACGGTCGGGCCGATGAGTGTGACTTGTCGAAACTGACGGAGTTCAAATCGGACTCCCGGTTTGACCTCGACGCTCCAAGTCGTCTTAACCAAGTTAGTTTAGTTAAAAAATGAAAAACTTCGTTTGCAGGGACCAAAATTAGAAATACTCATCCGATTGGCCTCCGGTTTTTTTCCAGCACGGTCGGGCGATGAGTGTGACTTGTGGAAACTGACGGAGTTCAATTCGGACTCCCGGTTTGACCTCGACGCTCCAAGTCGTCTTAACCAAGTTAGTTTAGTTAAAAAATGAAAAACTTCGATTTCAGGGACCAAAATAGAAATACTCATCCGATTGGCCTCCGGTTTGTTCCAGCACGGTCGGGCCGATAAGTGTGACTTGTGGAAACTGACGGAGTTCAATTCGGACTCCCGGTTTGACTGCGACGCTCCAAGTCGTCTTAACCATGTTAGTTTAGTTAAAAAATGAAAAACTTCGGTTTCAGGGACCAGAATAGAAATACTCATCCGATTGGCCTCCGGTTTGTTCCAGCACGGTCGGGCCGATGAGTGTGACTTGTGGAAACTGACGGAGTTCAAATCGGACTCCCGGTTTGACCTCGACGATCCAAGTCGTCTTAACCAAGTTAGTTTAGTTAAAAATGAAAAACTTCGTTTCAGGGACCAAAATTAGACATACTCATCCGATTGGCCTCCGGTTTGTTCCAGCACGTTGGGTCGATGAGTGTGACTTGTCGAAACTGACGGAGTTCAAATCGGACTCCCGGTTTGACCTCGACGCTCCAAGTCGTCTTAACCAAGTTAGTTTAGTTAAAAATGAAAAACTTCGGTTTCAGGGACCAAAATTAGAAATACTCATCCGATTGGCCTCTGGTTTGTTCCAGCACGGTCGGGCCGATGAGTGTGACTTGTGGAAACTGACGGAGTTCAATTCGGACTCCCGGTTTGACCTCGACACTCCAGGTTGTCTTAACCAAGTTAGTTTAGTTAAAAAATGAAAAACTTCAATTTCAGGGACCAAAATTAGAAATACTCATCCGATTGGCCTCCGGTTTGTTCCAGCACAGTCGGGCAGATGAGTGTGACTTGTGGAAACTAACGGAGTTCAATTCGGACTCCCGGTTTGACTGCGACGCTCCAAGTCGTCTTAACCATGTTAGTTTAGTTAAAAAATGAAAAACTTCGGTTTGAGGGACCAAAATTAGAAATACTCTTCCGATTGGCCTCCGGTTTGTTCCAGCACGGTCGGGTCGATGAGTGTGACTTGTGGAAACTGACATAGTTCAATTCGGACTCCCGGTTTGACCGCGACGCGCCAAGTCGTCTTAACCAAGTTAGTTTAGTTAAAAAATGAAGAACTTCGGTTTCAGGGTCCAAAATTAGAAATACTCATCCGATTGGCCTCCGGTTTGTTCCAGCACGGTCGGGCAGATGAGGTGTGACTTGTGGAAACTGACGGAGTTCAATTCGGACTCCCGTTTGACTGCGACGCTCCAAGTCGTCTTAACCATGTTAGTTTAGTTAAAAAATGAAAAACTTCAGTTTGAGGGACCAAAATTAGAAATACTCTTCCGATTGGACTCCGGTTTGTTCCAGCACGGTCGGGCTGATGAGTGTGACTTGTGGAAACTGACATAGTTCAATTCGGACTCCCGGTTTGACCGCGACGCGCCAAGTCGTCTTAACCAAGTTAGTTTAGTTAAAAAATGAAGAACTTCGGTTTCAGGGTCTAAAATTAGAAATACTCATCTAATTGACCTTCATTGCTTATAGTTTTATTTAATTTATACTTCTAAAATAAAGTATTGCTTATAATAGTATTTAATTTTAACTTATTATTGTTATATATATTGTAGGTTCCTTCATCGGGTGGAGTGGGAGGACACGAGGATGAAGACGAAGACGAAGACGAGGCATCATGATTTTCATTTCATTATTATTATTGTTGTAGACATTTTATTATTGTTGTTGGCATTATATTATTGTGATGTTGTGGATATTTTTATGTTATTGTGGACATTTTATTATTCTGATGTTGTGGACATTTTATTATTGTTGTGTTGTGGATGTTTTTATTATTGTTGATGTTGTCGACATTTATTATTGTTTTGTTGTGGATATTTTTATTATTTTTGTGTTGTAGATATTTTTATGGTGGACAATTATTATTGTTGTGGATATTATTTATTTTATTTAAGTAGGTTATTTTCCTAAAAATATATATATTTTAAAAAAAAATATTTAAAAAATAGAGACCGATTAGGGACCGAAATAATTCGGTCCCTATTCGGTCTAAATAGGGACCGAATTATGCAGTCCCCATTCGGTCCCTAGAATAGGGACTGAATAGGGACCGAATAAATTCGGTCCCTAAATCTAGGGACTGAATAGGGACCGAATAAATTCGGTCCCTATTTAGGGACCGAAATAAATCAGTCCCTATTCGGTCCCTATTTAGGGACCGAATTAGGACTGATAAATTTGGTCCCTATTTAGGGACCGAAATAAATCGGTCCCTATTCGGTCCCTATTTAGGGACCGAATTAGGACTGATAATTCGGTCCCTATTTAGGGACCGATCTTATTCAGTCCCTATTCGGTCCCTATTTAGTGACCGAATAGGGACCGAATTTAGTCGGTCACAGATTTGTGACCAGAATTTTTTGACCGACATATTCGGTCACTATTCGGTCCCTATTCGGTCCTGAGATGTTTAGGGACCGAATAGAGACCGAATATTTCGGTCTCTATTTCCGATTTTTCTTGTAGTGGAAGCCATGGGCTATGGCTAATGGGACCCCTAGAAGTTGTTGACCAGGTTGCAAGCCCAAAGGGGGGGTGAATGGGTTGCTTCAAGAATATCTTAAATTTTTTTTGCTTAAAACAATTTTAGACAGAAAAACACTAAGCGCAGATGTTAAAGTTAGTGAGCAACGAAGTAAGATAAAAACAATCACATAAAATGCACAAGGATTTTATCCTGGTTCGGACCTCCTATCACCAGGAGTCTTGCGTCCAGCCCCCAAGAAACTACTTGGGATTTCACTAACTAAGAGTACAATGTCCCTCAAGGATACTTACACATCCAGCACCTATGGGCTTCTCTTCAACCCACGAAGAGGCAATACAACCACCTGTAGCAATAGGTCTTCCATTCAGCAAGGGAAACTAAACACCTACTCACATTAGGTCTTCTCTTCTCACAGGAAGAGAACACTTCTTAAAGAGAGTTGAAGGGAGGCCCCTAGATCAAACTATACAACAAGCATTGCTTGATCTGAGGCAGAACTGAGAGAGGAAGAATATAGACTATGAAGCTATCCTCTGAGAATAACTGACTGTAGTACCCCGAAAAATTCATTAATTCAAAAATAAAGATAAATTGAAATTTTATCAATTAATAAACTTAAACTAGTTAAAAGGTACGCATCATTATCGCATGCGTAAAAACCCCTATAAAATGTTGTGAAATAATGGTTATGCTTTAAATAATATCTCTAATGACTCATCAAGAAGTTGGGACATAGAAAAAAATTTATTTGGACCGAGTTTAAGATTTATGTGACTTAGTATCGTAATTAAGGAATAAGTTGGAGAACCCATTATATATGAGCTAAAGTGAATTAAAATAAAAAAAATAAACATATGGGTAGACTTTAAATAATATGGGTTTGATATCCCATTATGATAAAGACCAATAGGCAATCTTGGCCCATAAATAAATTCTTTAATAAGAAGATAATTAAAACCCTTAAGAACATGAGTTGTACAATTAAGCTTACATAAGCTATTGGGCCGAGAGTAAGAGCCCAAATGTTGAAGGTTAGAAATATGACATAACTAATAGTAAATTGAATTAAAATAAGAAATTATTGAATAAGTGTGATAAATAGATTTAAATTAGAATAAAGGGTGAATAAATAGAATTAAACTAAAATCATTAAGCTAAATTAGTAATGGGTTTTACAAATGGCCCAACATGAATAGTTGGGCCCAAATATGAAGAGCCCATCTTGGGATGGAAATAATTAGTTAAATTCACACTTAAATTAATAATAAATGGAAAAAAGGGTTAAGATAATCATAAAATAACCCATAATTATCCTAAAAATGAGTCCTCATCCCATCCTAACCCATTAGCCACGAAATTAGATCTCTCTCCAAGCCAATTAGAGGATAAATGCTAGAATAGGGAGAGATAAATATAGAAATTCGGAGTTAATTATTAAAATAAATTATAAAAGGGTAAGTTAATGACTAAACTAGCTTTAAATATCTCTACAAGAGTCCTAGACCTACCAGACCCTCTACCCACGAAATTAAACCTCTTCCCTATCCTATTAGATAGATAATGGCTAAAAAATAGGTGATAATTATGTAAATTGGAGTTTGAAGGAGAAGGAAGAGTTTTAACTATTAGGACTCTTAAACCCATTAAAACACCTCCATTCGTCCCTAGCAACCTTAGAACACTGTTGGAGCTCTGGAGGACAAAGGGAGAAGGCTGAGGATGAAGGAGCAAGGGAGAAGAAGGCTGGAACAAGGAGGGATTTCTTCTACTTCGTCGTTTCAAACCCTAGGATCTTAAACGCATGAAAGGTAGGCAATCTCTCAACCACAAATCACGTAAATTAACCCTAGGTAGCCCCATGATTCTTCTTTGAAAGTCCCATGATTTCCCTAGTTTTTCGTGCCTCCATGAAGGAGTATTAAATGTATCAATCCATGTCATCATCTTGCACACAAACCTACATCTTTGCCTTCAATCCATGCATGTACATGATCCTATGCCATGCGAATATTCTCATAAATACTACATGTTGTTAGCTTTCAAACGCCCCTAGTTTTCCTAATTTTCATCATGTATCCATTGCCAATTAATTCATTTTCTATGATCTGTGCATTTTTAGGTTAATGAAAAGTAACCTAGTCAAAGCATGCTCTATACATGACTATTTCTAATTAATCATGACCAGTGATAGGTCTCCATGTCTAGTTCATTTAAAATTGATTTCGTGATTTTAGAGGTTTATGTGATTTGATATGGATTTTAAAGTGACTAGTATCGAAGGTGCCTACCTGGAAAAAGTTCAAATCCTCTTTTCTGGGCTCGGGCCACCCTCTGAGATCGTTGTTGGGTTGAGTGTGGTTTTAATATCCCTCACTCCCTAGTTTTGATGATGACACTTTGTGATTTGTGCTTGTTGGGTTGAACATGGTACATGCCTCATTTATATAATAATAATGCCAAAACAACATGTCTTGAACATTTACATTTCATACTTTGATAAAATACTGTGCTAATGGCTTATGTGTTAAATTCTTAGGGCTATACAGTTTGTCATGATGGTGTCAACACATCCCTTGGTGGTGTCGACACTGGATCACTGTCCCAGAAGCTATCTTTGAAGACAGGGTCAAGTTGTGTCGACACACTCAATGGTGGTGTCGACACTAGTCCCAGCTTCCAGGAGATCATTTTGCCTGCCTAGGACAGGGTGCGACACACTCAGTGGTGGTGTCGACACACTCTAGCTGAAGTCTCACATTTGTTTCCTCTAGACATGTGGCTACTTGGGGTTCAAGGGAAGTTGCCTTGGATCATGTGCCCACGCACCCCAAGGGTACAATTGGACTAAGGGGCTATATATACCCCAATTGTTGGCCCCTAAGACATAGGAGACCTCCAGAAGATTCCAGCAAAAGATTTTGGTGGCAAAAGGAGGAATCTCCCGCTCCTGCTCTTCTCGTTGCTGTGGTGATCCATCTACTCCTTGGAAAGCACGAGGGAGTGAAGGAGAGTTCTGAAGAAGGAGTTGGAGCACTTCTCAAAGGAGCAGATCCAGCAGAAGCAAGCAATGAAGATAATTTATGGTGATTCAGAGGCCATTGGAGCAGAGCATCGCCAAGTGATTAAGGGCATCACTAGTTTCTTCAATTCAACCTTCTGCAAGGAATCTTCATCGAAGAACACAAATACTGTATCTATTTCTTACAAATTCTGAAGTTGTTCTTCTGATTCATCCATGAGATTTGTGCATGAAGTGTTGCACAAGTTTCTTGTGAATGAATTTTCCTTGGATCAGATCATTGCTAGAGGATCTGATTTATGTTGGTCTAGATCTAGCTTGTGTTTTGTGAGCCATTGAGCTCGGTTTTGGTGAGTTGAACACTCAGTGTGTGTTTGAGCAAGTGTACAGTTTCTGGAGCGTTTGTGCTCTGGAATTTGTGTGTGAGTTGTCTAACTCAAGTGTGTGGGAGTCGTTGTGCTCCAATGTGAGTTGTACTCAAATTTTGAGTAGTGTGTCCTCACTGTGTGAAGGGTGGATGTAGGGATCACATGTGTGATTTTCGAACCACCTAAAAATCTATGTGCAATGGTTTGAATTGTTGATCTGCGCTAGATGATTGCATAGGATTGCGGTTTCACACTAATTGCTAATTGTCTCACACCTCCTCTTACACACTCACACTTCAGATCTGAAAATTGTTTTGTGATTAGATCTCTGAGTCAAAGTAGTTTTAATTTTCTTAAGCTTCCGCAAGAATTGGCACAGATCTATTCCCCCCCCCTTCTAGATCTGTTTCACCTAATCACTCGATCCTACAATGGTATCAGAAAAGGTTCACAATTGTTCTGATCTGATTTGAGTGTTTTTGTCTGATCTTTGTGTGACACTTGCTTGAATTGGTTGATTGTTTTGTTACTGCTTTGCTTCCTACTAATGGATTCTTGAGGTTTTGTTGCTGAAGGTCATTCCATTAATAGGCCACCATTTTTCAATGGGTCTGATTACTCTTATTGGAAAAATCGCATGCAAGTTTTCTTAGGGCTCAAAAATATGAAATCTAGAAGGTAGTTGAAGTGGGTCCTTATGAAAATCAAGGAGATGAAGAGAGTTGGACTAGAGAACAAATTAGGAGGGCCACTCTTAACTATAGTGCCATGAACATGCTTCAGTGTGCAGTCCACCCTAAAGAATATTCAAGAATATCCATGTGTAAATCTGCTAAAGAGATGTGAGATAAACTTGAATTAATGTATGAGGGAACATCTCAAGTTAGGGAAACCAAAGCCAACATACTTATTTCTGAATATGAATTGTTTATGATGAAATCTGATGAATCAATTTATGAAATGTTTGCTAGATTGACAATCGTCAATGGATGAAGGCACTAAGTAAAGAGTACACTGATGCTGATTTGGTAAGAAAGATTTTGCGCTCTCTATCATCTATCTGGCATACTAAGGCCACTGTGATTGAAGATTCTAAGGATTTGTCCAACATCTCTTTGGATGAACTCATAAGATCTTTAATGACATATGAAATAATTTGAAAAGAAATGAAGAACATATGCTTAAAGCCAACCAGTAGCACTTAAAGCCCTCATCAAGTAACAAAGAGAAAAGTCAAGAGAAATCAAGTCTGAAGAGTCTGAGTCCAATGAGGATGAACTTGCCCTCATGACTAGGCAATTCAGAAAAATTTTAAAATCAAGAAAAGGGAAATTTACTGGAAAGAAGAAAATTCTCTCTGGAAAAAAGGAATATTTTTCTGCTTCAAATGCCAATTCCAGTAGAAATAAAAAAAACTGATGAGATATTATTTGCTACAGGTGCAACAAGGCAGGACATATGAAAGGGGAATGTCCTGAAAATAAAAAGGATAAGTACAAAAAGAACAACAATTGAAGAAGCCTAAAGCTATGGTAGCACTGGTCAAATGATGACCAAAGTGAGGATGAAGAAGAAAAGTCCTCAAGTTCAGGGAATGAGGAGCTATGTTTTATGGCCAATAGCAGCGATGGAAAGGTAGGTATCCTTTGAATAATACACTATTGAAGATTGGCAAGATGCATATGCTGAGTTGGTTGAAAAGTTTCTGAAATAAGAAAAGGAAAACAAATATTTGAAAAGAAATTTGAAAATGTCATGCATGATACTTCATTGAATAGAAGAATTTCTAAACTTGAAAATGAAGTATAGAACTCAATGAAGAAGAAAGGAAGAACTTTGAACGAAATTGATGAACTGAAAATTGCATCTCAAAAGGCCAATAATGACTTTGAGAAACTTTCTGAAAAAATGGAATTGCAACAAAAGGAAAAAGTAACAAGATATTGATGAAATCCAGAACTTAAGAATTTGTGGAAGAAAAGGAACAAGATAATGAAACATTCACAAAAGGAAAATAAAATCTTGATGCATTGTTAGGAGCAAGAATGAGATCTGAGAAACATGGACTAGGCACCGTCGGAATGAATCCGTCGGAAATCCGACGGAAATCCGTTGGAACAGATCCTTCAACAGATTTCCGTCCGAAGCTTGTCGGAAATGCTCCGTCGGCAAATGTTGGTCAGAAATTACCGACGGAAGAGAATTTCGTCGGAAATCAATCGGAAAACTCCGACGGAAAAATCCGTCGGAAATACCATCCGTATTTACCGGCAGACAGTCCGTCGGTTAAATCAGTAAAACCATCGGAAAAGTCCGTCAGAACCATAGACGGAATTACCAACCGATGTTTTCCGTCGGTAATTTAGAATTTCCGACGGACATTTATCTGTCGGAAAATCCGTCGGAATGTGCAGTATATTTTTTTTAATTAACAAATAAAAAAGATTTTTCAAACCTGCTACAAAATTCATAAATTTCACAAATACTCACATCAACTAAAATCATAAAATACAATAAATATAAAACCATACAAAATAATAAATATAAAAAATCAAGATAGACCTGCTGGATCGTCTGCTGTCCCTGCCTCGTCATCGTCAGGTGCCAGAGGTGGATCCTATATTAAAAAAAATTAATATGAGAAACACTAATAATAATTAAAAGATATATTATTTTAAAAATTAAATTTAAATATGTGATTATTTCTCAAGTTTAATTAGATATATTTTAGATCCATCGTTTCTTGGGTGTTTTTTAGATCCGTCATTTCAATGCCCAACCCAATCCGGAGATCCAAATTGGATTCCGTCAGTTCCCACACGTCACTTCAACTCACCTGGTCATGTCGGAGAAAACGGCACGCCGATCCGATCCCTATTGGAATTTTGGACCACCGGGTTGTGTGTTTTGACCCTTTATATATACTTGGTTGTTTTTTAGATCTGTCATTTCAATGCCCAACCCAATCCGGAGATCAAATTGGATTCCGTCAGTTCCCACACGTCACTTTAACCCACCGGTCGTGTCGGAGTAAACGGCACACCGATCCGATCCCTATTTGGAATTTTGGACCCCCGGGTTGTGTGTTTGACCCTTTATATATACTTGGTTGTTTTTTAGATCCGTCATTTCAATGCCCAACCCAATCCGGAGATCCAATTGGATTCCGTCAGTTCCCACACGTCACTTTAACCCACCCGGTCGTGTCGGAGAAAACGGCACGCCGATCCGATCCCTATTTGGGATTTTGGACCCCCGGTTGTGTGTTTTGACCCTTTATATATACTTGGTTGTTTTTTAGATCCGCCATTTCAATGCCCAACCCAATCTGAGATCCAAATTGGATTCCGCCAGTTCCCACACGTCACTTTAACCCACCCACCCGGTCGTGTCGGAGAAAACGACACGCCATCCGATCCCTATTTGGGATTTTGGACCCCTGGTTTTGTGTTTTTGACCCTTTATATATACTTGGCTGTTTTTTAGATCCGTCATTTCAATGCCCAACCTAATCCGGAGATCCAAATTGGATTCCGTCAGTTCCCACACGTCACTTTAACCCACCCGGTCGTGTCGGAGAAAACGGCACGCGATCCGATCCGTATTTGGGATTTTGGACCCCTGGTTGTGTGTTTTGACCCTTTATATATACTTGGTTGTTTTTTAGATCCGTCATTTCAATGCTCAACCCAATCCGGAGATCCAAATTGGATTCCGTCAGTTTCCACACGTCACTTTAACCCACCCGTCGTGTCGGAGAAAATGGCACGCCGATCCGATCCCTATTTGTGATTTTGGACCCCCGGGTTGTGTGTTATGACCCTTTAGACTTAAGTTTTTTTAAGATCCGTCAATTGAACGCCCTTTACACTTATGTTAGGTTAATTAATTTAGATTTCTTTTTTTTCCTTGTTGACATTCTTTAGTGGTTTCATATCATCCAAAGTATATGAAATTAATACTAAGACTGACCTGAGGTGCTGGCTGTGTGGGGCGTACTCCCTGCATGGCTGAGATCAACTGCTGAACCATATCGTCGAACTGCGTCTGTAGCTCTGTCTGTTGTGTCTGTAGATGTGCCCGTAGCTCTTCCCGAATGAGGCCTCTAATCTCCTCTACACTACTGACGGGGGGCGCAGTAGATGAACTCGCGTATGCCAGAGAAGCGATCGAACTCGCATATGAGGACAACACTGGATGAGTATCTAGGCTGTCCCCAAAGTCGTACACTCGACCCTTCCTCGGCCCTCCCGCTGCGTCGACCCAAGCCTCCGGATCCAAGTCTGGCTGGGGAGTGCCCTCTGCATAGAGCTCCGCCATCATCTTGTCATAGGTCTCCTACTGAACAAATTAAAATTAAATTATTGTCCATAAGTTATTTGAATATCTTAATTGAATTCATAATTTATAGCTTGACTTACAGCGATCGTACGGCACTCTCGCTAACATAGTCATCCGTCCCCTTCCGCTTATGAGTTCGATCAAATAACTCGCGAAATGTAGGGGCACGTTCGAACTCGTGATGCTTACAATTCAAAAAAATTAGTTAGTTTCACAATAATAATCAATGTATTAAGCAATTGAACAATAATATGCTTACCAATTTTTACTATGGTCGCATAAGATATGGACCCACTAGTATGCACATTCTTCTCCGGATGAGTTGATCGGTTGCGTATTGCCGCCGGTGACCGCTGCTGCCATGGTCCAGCAGCCCAACGCTCACAAAGGGACTCCCAATAGTCCCTCCTCAGCCAAACAGGGCGTAATCTAGCCAAGCCATATATAGGATCCCGGTTGCCTGTGGTCTTCATTGCCTTGTCCCGGGCCCCCATCGACTTTCTTAAATTAGTCTGGTAGTAGACTCTCAGACGGTGCGAGCTCGAGGGAGATCCTCGGGTCTCATGAATGCGAACCTCCGCTGTAAAGAAATAAAATTACTCAACTTTCTGCACTAACAGAGATAGTAATTAAATAAGATTTCAACTCATGTAAACATAAAAATACTGTGAACATGTCAAATAACAAATCCCGGACGGGCACCGGGAACTCTCTCCATGCATCCATTGGTCCTGGAATATGTGCGTGGACCAGCGTCGTAATATAACGGGAAGCAGAACCGGGATCTATCTTCCCCCTTCAATTGCACTTAATTGTGTACATGAAATGTATAACATAAATAACAAATACAGTAACTTTGAAGTGATCAACTTTACCCTGAGATCCAGCATGGCTGCCGTCCCGGTAGCTGAGGCCCCTCCTCAGCTACTGGATGCTGGCTCTCCACCTCTGTTGAAAACAATTTAGTACACTATTATTGTATAAATTACAAGAAAACAAACATACTAATATATGGAAACATACATGTACCTGGTGGTGAGGAAGAAGGGAAGGTGGCACTGCTCGTGTGCTCGGCGGGGAGGCGGTCCTGAAAAATTATATACATATTAGAAAAATATGAATTTAAATTGAACAACAATATATACGTATACCTGTGGCATGGACGACCGCGTGGACGGGGAGGCAGTCCCTGCAAAATTGTATGTACGTTAGATCTCTTGAATTTAATATGAACAATGATATCCATCTGGTTCTTTGTGTACATATGTATATACCTGTCGTGGGGACGACCGGCGCGGACGGGGAGGCAGACCCTGAGAAATTATATGTACGTTAGATCTCGTGAATTTAATATAAACAATAATATATAGAGTTTTGTGTTTACATATACATATACTTGTCGTGGACGGGGTCGCGGACCCTCGGCCAACGGACGTGGAAACCGTCCGACTCCGTCCTCCACGTACCATATCTCTATTGAGATAAATAAAGGTATAACATGTCATCAACACTCAATAGGAAGTTCTTACAAAATATAGGGTATATTATCTATATTCATCATCAGATGCTGAAGACATGTTTAATTCAGCCATCTTCGTTATCATCCTCGAATTCATCCTCATCATCCCGGGAGTCTTCCTCCACATCAGACTCCACCCTCCTCTCAAGGTCTCGTGGGTAACTTCTTCCTGTTCGTTACCCTTATGTAAGTAAATTGTTTCATTTATATCATGAACACTGAACTGCGTAGAAGCTGCCAACTCTAGTTGTCACTCTGATCTGATTAAAAAAATTGTCATTAACACCTTCGAGCTCATCATCAGCCAGGAGAAGCTCATACTCAGGGAATAGCCTTGATTTCACTCTACATGCAGCCCACCAATCTCTTAATTTGAGGATGAATAATTTGATAATAAACTTGTTGGGCTTGTGCCGCCAGAATGAATGGCTCATATGTACTCAACTTAGACTTATGCTTGACATCGACAATTCCATATGTTGTGTCATGAAGAATAGATGTCGGATCAAACCAATGACACTTGAAGAGAAATACATTGTTGTCTTGTCCCAAAAATTGTAGTTCAATGACTTCTTCGAGAATGCCATAATAGTCTATTTCATTTTCATTGTAGCACTTCCCTTCACACATACGCCGCTGTTCATCGTAGACTTATTCCGTCCATAATCTCTCATGTGAAATCTGTATCCATTCACAATGTAGCCTGGATAGACACGTACAATCTTCGAGGGGCCATAATTGATCTCTTGTACTCTTGAATCGGTAATAAAACCTTGTTCAACCTATTATCAAAAAAATAGACAGACATTGACAAATTACAACAACTAATATGCATAAGAACATAACACTTATGTTTCAAAATATTTAGACACATACTCGAGATCTTAACCAAGTAGGAAAAGACTTCTCCTGTTCCTTTTCAACCTGCACGTCAGTTAGACGTGGATTCCGTTCCAGTATGACCGAGTCAAACTCTCTGCAATGTAAATGTCACACAACCTTTCAGTTCTGCAGCATTGCAATCAAATGATGTACATCATAAGTGTTGAGAGCTTACTCAATGTAGGGGTCTAGTTCTACGCAATTCATGAAGATGTAGATCTCCGCAGCTACCAACTCTCTGTCTTCCAGTGCGCGATTAGAAGAATATCTGAACGCCCGTCCGGGACACTTGAATACAGAGAGTCGGTCCGACACATTAGAATCTCCACCATCATCATTACGTGGAGGTTGAGTGCGTCGGGTTCGTATTTCCGTGTCAAAGTACATCGAACAGAAGTTTGATATCTCCTCAATGAGGTACGCCTGGGTAATGGAGCCTCAACTTGTGCTTTGTTGCGGACTTTCATCTTAAGATCGTCCATGCACCTACGACAATAATTCAAATGCATATATATGAAATATAAAGATCATCGTAATGTGAATAAATTGAGATATAGAAATATACCTCTCAACGGATACATCCATCGAAATTGTACTGGTCCTCCGACCCTAGCCTCATATGGAAAATGGATGATCAGGTGCTCCATTGAATCAAAGAATGCTGGAGGAAATATCTTCTCTAATTTGCAGACTGTCTGAATT
>JACBKR010004406.1:0-24100 GCA_014218235.1 Colocasia esculenta | reverse complement strand
TTTCAGACTAAACATGTAATTCAATTTAAATTAATAAAAAAGATATTTATGTATTGAAACAACTAATTATGTTAACTATTTTAGATATTAATATTTATTAAAATTATAAATTTAATAACTTTCCGTACATAGCACGGACATAGAACTAGTTAGGAATAATCGACAGATGGCAGTGGCTTGCAACCTTAGGATAGAGTAGAACCGATGGCGTCGGCGACGGACTCGGCGGCGCCGTGATATGCGATCGCGGCGGCGATGGAGATCACAGAGGGACGTGTGCCAACAAAGGATAATTGGAATTGGAAAGATGTCAAGACTGGGAGACTGCAGGGGACGACATCGGATCGAGATTCGCTGCCCTCCTTTAATCTAGCGCAATCAAAATACAGTACTGCTCGTGATTCATCTTTCCAGTTTTCTCCTGTTTCTTTTCTTTTAAACCAAACCATTTAAAGAATGGAATAGATCTTGGCTTCACCTGGGCAATGCCCCAATCTCTTGACGACCAACGTGATGTAATATATAGGAAGATGACATAATAACCGGTGGTTTGGGTTCGGTTAAAATCGAGATATTAGTGGAATTTCTTATAGTAAAAGTTGAGTTTCTTATCTTGATGGCTAAGTAACCAAGTCACGGATCGCAAGGACATTGGGATGATTAATAATTAAAAAGCTCTATCTTTTAATATTTAAAGGCCTCACTTTTTTTTTACGATCTTTTCAATTTTTGGTCTCCATAACAATTAATTGTTGATTATCGTGACTCATCTATTTTGTCTTAAACCTAGAAACTTAATTTTTCTTAAAACTATGTCATTTTCTAAGGACAAAAAATAATAAGAAAACTTAATTAGTTTCTTAAGTTTATAGCTAAATGTAATCAACGTCTTATATAATTATTAAAAACTAATTAACACAAGAATTACATGGGATTAAAAACTAAAAAAAGAGTCTTCCTTATTTTTGGGAGGAAGGGTCCTGTCTAATAATTTGTGGAAGGAAAGAAAGAATAAGAAGTTCTGTTTTTGTAGGGAAAAAGAATAAAAAATTAGAGAATCGTGCATTGCCAAACAAACTGTGCGGGTAGAACATTTCCTCCTCAGTGACCCTGTAGGTCAGGTGGACCAATCAAAATCAGTTGTCTATTTTGTGGCGTAGAACGAATGGAACTACTAAAAGGATTGAGTAATGCTATACTCTCGATAGATATGTGGAGCGGCTGTGCCGCTCCACTAGCGCGTCACGTGGAAGGGGACGACCCCACGTACATTAAATATTTTTTTTATTACAATTTATGTATATTAATATATTATTTGTACACACAAATAGATTATTTATGTGTATTATTAATACATATAAATTGTAAAAAAAAATAAAATATTTAATATACGTGGGGCCGCCCCCTCCACGCGGGGCGCGAATAAAGGGACGCGGACATAGCATTACTCAAAAGGATTTGCATGTACAAATTAAGATGGGGGGAGGATCATGATGATCCCCGCCGCCGCTCGATTGCCGTCTTCACCTCTGCGCTGCTGGCCCTCGCCTAGACGATCTCCTCGTCGATCCGTATGAACACAGGAGCTACTGTGGTTAGTGGGCAGGTGCCGCCGGTGATGCTCGTAGGCGAACCGCCGGCCACCATGGCGTCGAACGCGGAAACGTCGCCTGTAGGGATCCCTTGGCGGCTGCAGGCTGAGCTCTGGAAAAGCGCCTATCACGCTGCCTGGCGTTTAGCAGTGGCTGACGTTCGTGCCGCTCTCTAGGAGCCTCCAGCGGGTGGGGGGAAGCCGGGTCCCTCACTGCGACGGCGCCTGCTGGTGGGGGGTGCGGTGCGCCGACAAAGGAGAAGAGCCAAAGTCGCTCCACCTTGCCGTCATGTGAAGGGTGGAAGTTGGAGGGATAGGGTATAGAGAAGTCGGTTGCCCGGAGAGTGACCGGCCGGACTAAGGCGAGACAAGCACGGAGAATGTCGGTGTTGAATTGGCTCGGGAGATCATGGATGTAGACAGTAGCGTCCAGCGCAGGGTTCTGCAAACACCGTGTGTGTTGCTCCAGTTGCTCATGTGCTCTAGCTGTTGACGACGTTCTCGGCGATAGGTACGATGTGCGTTGGAAGTAGAACAAGGTGAGTCAGAGGACGCCGGCGTCGAGCAGGACGTACAGGAGGAGGGGGCCGCCGCGGCGAACGTACGTATCAGTTGGGGGGGGGGGGCATCCATACGCAGCTGACCATTCTGAACTTGCCGACCAGCACATAGAGACAAAAGGGAAGGGAGACAAATGGATTAATGCACGGAACCGTCGTGGCCGCCGGCCGAAACGACATCAAACGGTGATTGATGAACAGCTGCTGCTCCCCTTGCTCATCGACAAGGAACCCATGTTTAACCTCTTGTGAAGAGTACTGTATACGTTCCTTGTTAGCTCTATCTACTCGACGGTAGGCTTTTAATTAAGAGAGAGAGAAATGCTATACTGTCGGGGGCATAGTTGCGAGGGGCCGCGCCCCTCAATATTACTCTTTAATTAAAGTTGAGTACAGCTGGAGTCGGAGAGTTTATTCCATTTGCAAAGATATTTATGCAATTAATAAGTTAGCATGTTGATATCTTATTAGGGTTATTCGCATTAATGAAGCAACCTTATCGAGAGTGTAAATTTGTCAACAAAACAGGGAGTAATAGATCTTATAAGCAAGCTGATCACAAGTTGTAGAAAAAAATAAAGATAATTCTTTCCTCTTGTTCACGAGGGAACTTTTGCCCAGTTAAAATAGTCAGGTGATTTTGATTGACTGTCTTATGGTATAACATAAGTTTCTACAAAAAAATAATATTTAATACTGATCAAGATTCAATAAAATATATAAGTGAAATAAATAGGTACATAAATGGATCAAATAGATAGTTAAGTGAAATAAATTTATTTTATTTCACTTATCTAATTATTTATTCTACTTATTTACCTATTTATTTCACTTATAAATTGAACAAATAAATATACAAGTGGAATAAATAATTTTGATCCACTTATCCATCTATTTATTTCACTTATCAATAGATCAAATAAATAAGTAAGTAAAACAAATGAGTATAAAATAGATTAAATAAGTATGTTAGTTTGTTCCACTTAACTATTTATGTATTCTATTTCTTATATTTTTATTAAGTCTTGATAAATTAATATTTAATATTATTTTTTATAGAGACTTATGCTACATTTTAATTAGATAGCAAATCAAAAGTTACCTGATTATTTTAACAGAACAAAAACTCGATCGTAGATGAGAGAATAACATTTCTCATAAATGGTTGGGTTTCGAACGTCCTCCCTATATGAAATATGATTAACTAATTATGGTACGGGTGTCAAACAAGAGTGTTCGTGTGGAATTATTGTTAGTTGGCCGTGGCATAAGATATTTCTAATAATTCAGAGAGAGAGAGATATATAGTGATGAAGGGTACTCATACGAATTGCTTGGAGAAAACATGACAACATTGAAGTATAAATTAGTAATAAAGAAGGATACCCTTTTACAACTTTGTTCGCCATTAATAATTAACGTCAAATGTACTATCGCCTAGATAGATTAACTAACGTGCTGATCTTCCTATTGTTAAAGAACATTATCTCACTTGCCAGTTACGTTCCTTGACATGCACGCACAATAATAATTGTTTGAATAGAGTAAGATTTTCACAGTGCTACAAAAATGTTTGAGTTGTGCCCGAAATTATAAACACTCATAAATACCTTTAGAACTTTTCTATAATTCGAAATGGTATTTATTTTGTAGGTAAGGCCAAATGGCAATTGTGATCGCAGTAAAAAGAAATTATAAACACAGGGCATCCTCTTATCACTACAAGAAAAAACGGATTTTCCCATTCTGATTTTTTGGTAAAACCAAATGACAATTATGAAAAAATAAAAATAAATTACATATACGGGCCTTGCACAATTTTAAGTGGATGGTGAATAAAAGATGTATACAAATAAAGAAATGATAGCTATTGCATCTAACAAGAGTATTTAATATCCTTAAATTTTTTATATCATCGTAATAAGAATATTAAATATTCTTACATTATTTTCTTATAAAATTAGTTATCATACTTAACTCGAACTAATGGAGACAAATAACTATACATCTCAAATGGAAATATTAAATACTCTTATATTATTTTAAATAAAATTATTTGTCATCTTTCTATAATTGATAAATAATAAATTAAAAATAACAAATAACTAATTAAAAGATACAAATAACTATACATCTCAAATAAGAGTATTAAACATTATTACATCATTTATCATAAAATTTCTTAACATTCTTAACATGTTAAGAGTGATAAACAATAAATTAAAGATGACACATAGTCAACTGAAAAAAGACAAATAACTACACATCTATTAAATGTTATTCTATCATTTCTCTCACTTAGGGTGACAAATAACCACTTGGAGACAAATAGTTAATTAAAATAAAAAAAACAAAATTTTACATTAAAAATTATAAATCTGAATATAAGAAAAAAGGAGAAAAAACGGTGCGACCACGCCCTGCACACATCTTCTAGTCGTGCGACTCGTGCGAGAGATTGGCGTGGTTCACATTTTTACCAGACGAACCCAATATTTCTCATACAAAAAATAATCCCACTAACTTGGAAAATTTTTTTTTTTAAGAGAATCTTCTCCACAGAACCTAAGGCGGAAGAATTTGGATTTTCCAGAAAAGGATCATCTGCGCGGTGGGGACCGAATCGGACCTATTCGCGTGGGGCCCACGCCTTTGTCCGTTTGTCGAGGGGCGCGGGCCTGTGCTCTCATCTCCTTCCTCCGCCGCGACACCCTCTCGATCACCCCCTCCACCGCCACCTCGAACGCGTCCTTCGCCGTCGACCCTCTCTCCCCCGGCTTCGCGTACACCAGCCTTGGTATCATCCTGATCACCTCCTCTCTCATGGCCCTCACTTCCCCCTCGGGGATCCCCACGAGCCTCTTCTCGATGCTCACCTTCCCGTCCCTCACCTCCTCCTCCGGTATGAGCACCGAGTAGCTGCTGTGGTTCCTGGGCAGGTGCCACTTGTACTGCTCGTCCGACGAACCGCGGTGGAAGAAAACCGGCACGCACCCGGCCACCATGGCGTCGAAGGTGGACCGCCGCGTGAAGGAGTCGCCCGGCGGCTGCAGGCAGAACACCGTTCCCTGGAACGCCGCCATCACGCTGCCGGGGGAGGAGCAGGCTGTGGCGTTGGAGCTGCAATCCAGGTGCCTGCAGCGCCGGGACGCCCGGCACTGCTCGATGATCCGCCCCCGCATGGACCCCGGCAGCAGAGGGTCGGAACGGCCGGCGCCGACGAAAGAGAAGAGCCAAGGCCTCTCCGCCTTCCTCACTCTGTTCTGCCATGCGATCGTCTCGCCGTCGTCGGAAGGGTGGAAATAGGTCGGGTAGGGTATGGAGATGTCGTTGCCGAGCCAGATGCTGGACTCGAGCACCAGTACCGACATGTTCCTCGTCTCCGGGACGAGCAGGAGCTTGTTGCCCCAGTCCGAGTCGAACTCTGAGAACCGGCGGAAGTCCCAGGCGGGCCTCCCGGCCACCAGGAAGTGGTCTCTCCCGCCCATCGCCCACCACTCCGGCCTGGACCTCAGCCACCTGACAAGGTCCAGAGGCATAGCGTCGCGGACCGTCGTATTGTGACCTGCCAAGTACCGGGAGGCGTCGAGCCCTGCGAAGAAGGGGACGAAGATGGCGGCGGCCCGGGAGGAGTCGTTGGTGAGGCAGAAGTGTCGTTTCATCCGATTGTAGAAGATCACATCGAGGGCGAACTGGTCGGTTTGGTACCAGCTGCCAGAACCGGCGAAGACACCCTCCGGGTCTTCAACGCGGGGGCCCAGCCCCTCGTTGGACATGAACTGGCTCTTGTTCGCCGACTTGCTGAGGGCGCGGCATCCGTCGAGGATGTCGGTGTTGAACCTTGTCTGGAGTTCGTGGGTGTAGATGTAGCGGCCGGCGCAGGGATCGGCCAGCGGCGGCTGGATTGTGGGCGGCGGTCGGCTGAATTCTTCAATGGCATCAACTCCACCTCTACTGTTCTTGTTGCCGCCGCCTCTGCTGGAGTTGTTTTTCGCCTGATTTCTGCTGCTACTGTTGCTGGAGGCATCGGCGGCGCCGGCGCTGGCATAAGACTCGGCGGTGGCACTGATGGGTATACGCGACGGGCGCTGGAAGTAGAACAGGGTGATCCAGATGACGCAGGAGGCGAGGAGGACGTACCAGAAGAGGCGGCCGCCGGGCGTACCTTTGGCTTTAGGGAGGAACGGGAGGGTCATCTGTGTTGGAGGAGACTGGTGACCATGCGAATCGTCTACCACTTACCAGAAGCAAAGCGGAGGAAGAAGGAAGGAAGGGAATGTTCAACGTTCCTCTTCGACGGTTCTCGATTGCAGCGTTCCAAAGATGGGGCCCAGGCTTATGAAAAAAAATTAAGATGCATATTTAATACAAAATTAGTGTGCGCACAACCCCCGTAGTTTGGTACTTTAAGTATCCTATTTCATGAGTACGTATATTTGTTCTGGGAGAATATTATTTTTAAATTTCATGAGTGTATATATTTCTCGTGGGCGATTATTTTTAAGTAATGTGATAAATCAATCTTACGATAACTAAAATACGTAAATTAGAGACTATAAAATATAATAAAGAATTGAGATGAGATGGATAGGATAAGGGTAATCTAAATATTATACCACAAGGAAGATAGAGTTAACCAGTTTTTCTTACCAAAGTATAAAAAGATAATTTATTTTAATCTTTGGAGTTAACTCTTACATTAACAAACAAAAGACCGTTTAACCCACCGTAGACTTGTCCCTTAGTTAGTCCAAACTCTAAAGAAAGATCCAATCTTTTTTGAAAGTGACCTTAAAATTGTACACTTGTATCATTTATCCATTTAGGATGGATCAATATTTCTTAATATATCATTTATAACTTAAGTATTTATAAATCAAAGTTAAAATTTTATGAACCCACTTACAACTCAAGTAGAAGTGTACATTTACACTAAATATCTCTCCAGAACATGATGCCACTCCACCAAGTGCCATAATAATTTATTAATAATCCTATTTATAAATAATACAAGAGTAATATGATATTTATTCCCTACGATTAATAAAATATGTAACTAAAAAGCATGCCGCTTTACCAATGTTATTACGCGCTATTAGTGACTTTATCACTAGAGGCATGTTATACTACTCAGGTATCTTTTTATTATCGTTAGGGCTGCAAACGAGTCGAGTCGAGCTGAGTATTATGCTGCTCAAGCTCTGTTCGTTAATTTTTAATCGAACTCGAGTCGAGCTCGAGCTTTATCGAGTATTGAAAATGGTTGTTCAAACTTGGTTCGTTTAAATACTCTCGAGTTCGAGCTCTTAACGAGTATCTTAATGAGCCCAATTGAATTTGCGAGTTATATATATATATATATATATATATATATATATATATATATATATATATCCATATTATGTATATATAAGCCTAATTCAATTTACAAGTAAAAACCTAATTGTTTATAAGACCCAAATTTTTCTTATTTCAAGGTCATACCCCAAGATCCTTCATAGGTTATTTGTTTAATTATTTTAGTATAATGTTTAAAATATTTAACAACTATATTTGTAATTTTTATAATTTAAAATTTAACGAATTTATTTACAAGCTTAAACAAGCTGAGTAGATATTTGCTCATACTCGACTCGTTTATGAAACGAGTTTAAAATTTTATTTGAACTTGACTCGTTTACTTTACTAAAGGAGCCCAATTCGAGTAACATTCGAGTCGAATTCGAGCTACTTATCGAGTGTATTAGTTCGTCTACAACCATTCCTTTAATAATTTGTGTATTTACACGCGCATATTTAATCTCTTACATTTTAGTATTCATAAGTATTTCGTACCTTCACAAAATTGTTTAAAAATAATAAATATTAATATTTTTATATTTATAATAAGAAATTAATATAATCTAAGTATATTAACGAGTAACTAATCGAGTATTTTAACGAGCATATTATCGAGATCTTAACGAGCTGTTCACGAACGTATTCGAGTCGAGTATATCTTTGTTCAAGCTCGACTCGTTTATGAATCGAACTTATATTTTTGTTCAAGTTCGGCTCGTTTATTTAATAAACGAGCCGAGTCGAATTTTTATCGAGCCGAGTTTCGAATTACCTATCGAGTGTATTGATTCGTTTGCAACCCTAATTATCGTGTCCTACAATTCATAAAAGATAAATAACATATTAACTTATTAAATACCTATATGCCGAGGTAATCATGAGAAAAGTTATTATTATTTTTCTACAAGTGACAAATTAGATGTGTGGCATCAAAGTATTCAACTTATAACTATTGATGGTGGTATTTAAACGTATGTTCCACAGTTGAGAGGAAGAATTGGAGTCTGTAGATTCGCCCGTGATCATCTTGCAAAGCTTAGTGCTGTATTAATTGATCTCACCAACTTTGCCTCTTAACTATTCGTTCCAAAATTTGTTGTTTACTTCATCTTTAAGTATGGTGGTTTGGGCGCGTGGAAGTTCCCAGGCGGACTGAAGTAGGTCAAAGTAAGCTTTCATCTACAGCTTCATGAGGGCCACAAGCCCGTGCAAGTCGCAGTCCAGAGAAGAATTTCCCGGCCGATAAATGATTATTGTAATCACGATATCAAAATTTTCTTTCTTGTTAATTTTACGTACATGGAAGTCAATCAATACTTAATAACTAAGTCAACAACAAAAGCCCCAATGAAGAATTGATAATTTTATAAGGATATATATCCTTGATAATTGTAAAATGCCCCTATCTTCGGATGGTATATTAATATTTCAACAAATAAATATATTCTCATATTGATATATATATATATATATATAAGTGGATGAAAAATTTTCTCCAAAGTTTGAAGTTAATTCGACCACTCTCATAAATAAACTATGAAACAAAGAATGATTAGTATAAATTCATCTAGGCAAACGGTTTAGTGACACTATTTTGTAATATGTGTATTTGACATTATTCACACGACATAAATTTCAATGGCACAATTTTAAAGTGTCATATGATACTTTCAAATTTGTGATATGTGAGTGGTTTCAATATTTGTGTTAAATGAATATATTATTAAACTGTTTTTTATTCATCTATAGTCTATAGACATATCACATGGAAAAGTCACGAGTCTCAGGACACATAAGCATGCTATCGTCTTTTGGGCTTTCTCTCTCTCAACACGCCTAACTATTGGAGGAAATCGTTCAGATCGATCTGCCGCCTCTCAACTGTGGCGGCAATTGGGGCTGCGTGGTCGTCCTTCTTAGAGGTGACCACCATTGGATACTCTAGCATGGTCTGGTGGGGATTGTTTTTTCCTGCTCCAGAGATAACTTGCTATTCTTAAGCTCCAATAGTTTTCGGTGGATGGTGAGGACATTGTGCTAGGCGTTCTGGTTGAGTAGCACTGCAGGATGGGAGCATGGAGAAGAAGCCTCTGATGGGGACCATCTGCATAGTGGAGCTTGCCCATCTCAGCAAGGCCGAAGCTGTAAGGATATCCAGGATATCCATAAGCAACAAGACTCGTCCAAGGACTCTTCTACAGATATATCTAAGCACTTGCATGAGGACTCTTCCATACAGTCTTCTCTCTCTAACCAGTTTTCTCTCTCTATCTACGATACTCTGTTTTCCTTTCTTACTTCTTTATCATGGTATCAGAGCCCTTTACTTAACAGTCCTGATTCTGGTTCTTCTCACTGCACGCATCTTTTTCCATTTACATCTTTGCTATTGTGCTGCTATCTATGGATCCTGCTGCGTCATCTGCAAGGGAGGGGAGTCAGAGTGGGCTCGCGTGAGAGAGAGAAAGAGTTAGAAGAGAGAGAGAGAGAGAGTGAGAGAATTAAGAGTGACAGAAAGAGAGGGCAGAGGGGAAGGGAGAGAGCAATGGGGAGAGAGAGAGAGGTGGGAGTACCCAAAGGGGTCCGATACAAGAGAGGGAGAGAGAGAGAGTTAGGTGAGAGAGGGTATCGAGAAGAGAGAGAGAGAGAGATTCGAATGGGATGGGACATTAGGGATAGAAAATTATAGAACAGAAATAGAACACAAAAAATTTAAAATTTTTATTATTATAAAAACAATAAATTTTATTAAATTCTCATTATAAATAAATAAATTTTAAAAGAATGAGTCATTCTCTTATAGCCACTTTAGAAAAGAGTTGTTTCTTTCGTTAAGTTAAATTCGGGACAAGTCTACGGTGGATTAAAAGACTTTTTCATTTGGCAACGCAAGAGCCCCCAGAGTTAAAGTGGGTTATGTTTTGGGAGAATTATCTGTTGGTCTTTGGCAGAGAGATCTAATATTATTTTCAGGTTCTTGTCAGGTTTTTCCTCGCCATCCAATTCCATTTTATGTAGGATTTATTTTTAAGTTTTTGCTGTTAACTCCTGTTATCTTCTCCCGTTATCTCAAAAATGTGTAACCATTATCCATAAATGTAATCGCGTAAATACGTACTTACACAGTTACATGTGTAACTGCGTAAGTATATAATCATGTAACTGTATAAATATGTAATACATACTTATGCATTTACATATATACTTTGTAAATATTTAATATTTATAAAATAAATATTTACTTACTTACTAATTACCATTCAGCTCCCTCTATTTTGGGGATTTGGTTGATTTTGGTCATCGTCTACATAATATTAAGAAGGGACTTACATTGTTTCAAAAGTACTTATCTAGTTACCAGGGACTCGCCTAGTATACAGAGTTGCATGTAATTACACGTACGCAGGTAAGCTCTTCTGTAACTCTATAATTACCTAGTTACCAGGGACTTACCTAATTACAGAGTTCCTGAGTTACATATTATGTAACTCTGTAATTACATATATATAGTTACAGAGTATGTAGTTATAGAATTACATTTGTAGTTACATAGTATGTACGTACATGTATAATTACACACTTACATGTATTATAAAGTTACACACATGTAACTCTATAGCTACATACGTACGCAGTTAAAGGAATTACACATGTACTCTGTAACTAGGTAAGTCCTATGTAACCTTTGGTAACTAGGTAAGTCCTGATAAGTAGATAATCATTCTGAAACTATGTAAGTCTATAACTAGGTAAGCTCTAATTACAGTGTTACAAACTTATAAAATCTCTATGTAGTTACGAATTACATGTGTAACTGCATAAGTATATAATTATATCTTACGTAGTTATAGAAATTACACACTTACGTAATTATACATGTAACTCTGTAAATATATACTTATGCAGTTACATATTTACTGTGTAACTACTTCATACTTGTTATATAGTTACATGAAGAAATAATTACAAACTTAAGGTGTAAAACAACTATGTACTTACAGAGTTCATGTGTTTGTGTAGTTACATAATATGTACATGTGTAATTACACACTTACATGTAGTTATATAGAGTTACACATGTAACTCTGTAACTACATACTTACACAGTTATAGAAATTACATATGTAACTCTGTAATTAGGTAAGTCCTAGTAACTTTGGTACTAAATACGCCTGATAACTAGGTAAATCTTTCTGAAACTATGTAAGTCTGTAACTATATAAGCCCTAATTAAAGAGTTACAAACTTATAAAATTTCTATGTAATTACAGAGTTACAACATGTGTAACTACATAAGTATGTAATTACATACTTACACACTTACAAGATTTACATACTTACGCAGTTACACATGTAATTATGTAAGTACGTACTTATGCAGTTACACACTTTTGAGATAACGGAAGAGGATAACGGGGGTTAACAACATGGAATTAAAAATAAATCATACATAAAGCAGGGGCCGGATGGTGGGGAAAAACTTGACAGGGAGCTGAAAATTATGTCAAATCCCTTATAGTGACCAATAATTAATTCTTCCTTATGTTTTTATTCTTTGGTAAGAAAAGTGGGATAACCCCGTCACCTTCCACGTGGTACAGTACCCACATCACCTTCCTACGCTTCTGATCTCATTTCTTTATTATATTTTCAAGATACTTTTTTATAGTTCCTCATATACGTTTTCTTTAAGTATCATATTTCATGACTATGTATATCTCCTAGGCGATTGTTAAGCAATATTAAACATCAGCGCTATCATCCTTAAGTACGAAATTAATCAGATTTTACATAGATTACATTGTACATTATTAATGTTGTATCAAACACGTGTCTTAGTTATTTTACATAATATCATTAGCTTACAATACCATGTGTGCATCTAAGCCGGCGATCTATTATTAACAGAGGGAGAATTAATTAGGAATGAAACTATTTAACTAATTTGGATTTATTTTACTTACCACATTAAGGTAGGTGATTTAGATTAAATATTGTTATATACTACTGTTATGGTACTTCAGTCCAAAATTAAGCGGTTTGTATATATATATTATGCTACATGTTAATTGCCTCTTAATTATATTATTTTTTATGTACATTAATGTGATTTTAGAACATGTTTACAAGGAATCAAACCTCGTGGAACTGCCATAACACCAAATATGGATTAAACTTTATCAAAAACATTTGGAACATCAATATTCCTAAAAAGGATTTAAAAGACAGAAAGGGGAAAGGAGGGAGATGAAGACCAAGAAAGGTGGAAAAGATAAGTACGGTTTCTAAAAAGAAGGGGCATAATGGGTATTAAAATAAGAGTTAACCTTACTCCACCTCCGAGGTGGGTTGGGGTAACTTGGTATCCGACCTCCTGGACCTCCTCTAGGGGCCCTGAAGGTCGCGCCGTCACCCATGGATCTGAAGACTCGAAAGGGTTAGAATTTAGTCCAATGAGATAAGCAATGAATTCAAATAACTATATCAAGAAGTTGGTACATTAATAAAGAATTTATTTACAACATGTCTCAGATGAAAGTACAGATATACAAAAAGAAAAGTGTAGACCTTAAGGGACATATCCCGAAGACTTGCAAAAAGAAAACTCTCAACTCACATCGGTACAAGAGTGCTCAGCACTCACACTGCTACCAACGCACGGCGTAACAGATCACCACCGCAACCGTCCGACACCGAACTCCTATGACAGCGAGCCCCTATCTGAAGAAAGTAGGGGAGGTGAGCCTCGTGAACAGGTCCAGTAGGGGATAACCAGTCCCTTACCATCCAGAGCAGCAGGAACTCCAAAGAAAGCAGAAGCAACTACGCTAGAAAGTAGGTAACTAAGGAACCAACTATGCTAGCTACTACAAGACAGCGGAACAGAGTAACGCCACGACCCGCAGCCAGAATCTGGCCACACACGACTCCCACAGAACCAATGGAGTCGGACACGATGCGGAAGCAACTCTCAGCACACATACGCCGAGATAAGGAGCTCACGGAACATCGGAGCAACCATGTGAGAACAAAGTCTCACCACACAAGCACAACCATGCCAGACCTCCACGAGGTCAGGAAGTCACACAGATAGGTGCCGCCACGAACGGCACCGAGCAACAAGTTGCGGAACCAAAGTCGGCCTCCACAAGGCACACCGAGATAACACCAAGATAGAAACCATCGAAGTGTACCTGCGTCGGGGAACACTCCACACCAACCCTTGGTGCAACGACCAAGGAAGGGAGCACACACGCTCCGGCCCTTGGAAACCCCTACTAGGCCGGGGGCCCACTCAACGCAACACTACGCAACACAAGGCACCACGCCGTAGCGCCAAACCAACAACGCCAATAGGGCAAGACACGACTCGACTACAACCGTCGTGTCTTGCCTAGACAACAGACCCACGGGCGAAGAACACTGTAAGGAAATGTCAACACAACAACAGCAAGTACGCCACCACCACTGACAGCCAAGAGCACCTACAGGCCTCTCATCGTTCATCAGCCGGCTCCTGCCTACAATCTATCCAGAGGAGTGAGACCAATGAGCCACCACAAAGAACACCACTCAACAACAGCAACCGTAGCCTGGCCAAGCTGCGGCCCCACGCCTGACACCGCGGCGTGCCTCCGAAGCAACATAGAGAGAGGCAGTGAGGAGACCGGACTAACTAGACTGTGCCGGAAGAACAACCCGAACCACCTCGGTCTACCGTCCCGCCAAGAGAGCTCTGCAAACGACTCTATGTCGCCGTCCACCACCGTTTCCCCTGAACTACCAGAGTCTAAGACTTGAGCACGCCCGCCGCTTGGAGAACTCCCTCAACAGCATGCGGAACAGGGGGGGTCCCAGGTAACGGTAAGCAACCTATAATGGACAATCCCTCAAGTGCCAGCATCGACAATAAAGAACAGGCGGGGCAATCACAACAAGCAAACGCCACTGCTGGCTCGAACCAGACAAGCCAAGTAGGCACAAGGCACACTCAGCACACTCCGAAAAACCCCAGGAGGGCCGACGGCTAACACTAGAATACGCACAGAAAAACTAGAACTCAGAATTACGAAAAAGGCTGCACGCAGCACAGAAGCTAGAAGGTGATAAGAATTGTGTCGCCTTCAGATGAGAACGCGACGTATCGACCCGTCGCGTTCACCATCTGAAGGCAGAGCCCTTGGGCAACACAATCCCAAGGCTCACACCCACAAACCCTACCCAGGTAACAACCACGAAAGTCCAGTGATGTGCCTAAGTTAGAGAAGAATCCCCCTAACCAACTTAGGCACAAACCACTCTTGCAAAGCCCGAAAATGAGGAAACAAGACGAGCAAGGAGAACGCAACGACTACCTCGTCACAACAGGGAAGGCGACAAGCAAGGTGTCGCCTTCAGATGCTGAACACACAATCGACCCGTCACATTCCTCATTTGAAGGCAGAACCCTTGGGGTAGAAACCACCCCATGGCCCACACCCAAAGGAACCATGAAAACTAACCACTGGCTAGAAGACGAGCCCCGTGCCAAGTTGGGGAGACGCCCCTCTAACCAACTTTGGGATGGGCCACCCCTACCAAACCCAAAGATGGGGAAACAAAAGGGGCAAGGAGAACGTGACGGCTATCCTGTCGCAACTAGAACACGACAGGTAGCCCGTCGCCTTCTAACTGATATAACAACAACCTCCATATCGCGATATTAGTCAGAAGACCGAGACTGGGGATGGGGCCATCCCATGGTCTCCCAAATTACAAAACAGCCACAAGAGAGGGAAAGAATAAGAGCACACACCATGCACAACGGAAAAAGGCTCGAGGGGCACCAATGCCACCTCTCCTCACCCACAACCCACAAGGAAACTAAGCTACACAAGAGGAAGCAACACCGGCAAGCATCCACTCGCGCAAACTCACAAGAAAACCCACGAGCACGGGGAGAATCGCTCGAAACAAATTAAGCCCTATCTCCTCAAGACAGTAAGAGATCAAGAGATCCCTACTAAAATTGAAGAGCCAGACCCGTTGGGGACCTTCACGTCAAAATGGCCGTCTCCTCCTCACTCCACACCACTCCAATGCTCCGCCACGAGCACGCAAACACCTCCACCATGCCCAAAACACCTGAGAGGTAGGGAGGGAGCTCCCCCACCGCGGAGAGGATCGAGGAGAAAGGAGAAGAAAGAAGGAGAAAGAGGAGCATGCAAGTCTTAAGGATTTGGAACTGAGGTCACAACAAGATGAGATTCGCGTTCTCACTAGAACGCGACAGACACCTTGTCACATTCTCAAAAGTTCTGATAGGTCTTCTGACAAACAGACAATCTTCAGACCACGTGTCACGCCTGCATGTGCCTCAAGTGAATGTGACACCTGGCGCGTCTCCTTCACGCACATGAGTGCTGACACGTGGCACACCAACCACAGAGAAGAAGATTGCGACACCGAGACCATCGCCTTCACAAACCCGAAGGCGATGCCGATCGCGTCGCGTTCAAGAACGCAATGCCCGACCCGCTGCGACCCCAACGACAGCAACAAGAGCAACCAGAACTCGAGATGTTACACCTGGGTTAACCCAGTTAACCTCAACCTAACAACCTTTGAGCTAGTTGTTTTCAAAGCTCTTTTTGGCCTAACTCACGATTAACCCGATCTAACCCTATACAAACCCTTTTTCAAAATGGCCCTATAAGGTTGATTAAGATTGATCAATTTTTGAAATAAGTCAACCATGAAGAATGACTTATTCTCTTAGGGTTTATCTATTTCTAATAAAATTTTAATAAATTTACTCTTTTTATAATAATAATAATTTTTATATTTTTAATTTGTTAAATATTTTTAAAAAATTATGGAAATGGTGCAGAATATCTCTATCCGTCATCCGAACGCTTAAAAGGCATAATATATAATATATATATATATATATATATATATATATTCCAAATTATAACATATTATGTAAAATATGTAAACTCATCTACCTTCCCGGGGGGGGGGCCACTGGATCACGAAGAAATAATAGAAGCTCCTAATTAAACGAGATCGAAATATATTAAACATATCAGATTAAGAACTACAAACTAGAGAGTTATGAAATTGTAAAGTATTGGTTAAGTGGGTTATGTATCGATCTTTTGTGGTTGGTGGCACCACAAGTCGCCATGCCTAATATTCCTCTCCACATCTCATAGAGAAAAGATGTACTCAAATTTGTGTTAATGCTTTTGTTAATGAAAAAAATTAAAGGTACATTGAAAGATGCTCCCTTAACTTTGGCACCTTGTCTTGATGTGACAAGGCCAGGCCAGGTGTTGATTGCTCGGAAAGGGTTAAAGGTGGTCACAAGGGAATAATGAAAACGATCATTGAGCTAGGAGTAGGTTATATATCTAATCTTAAAGAAATGTTTGTTACTTTCAAAGTAGAGTAATAAAGGGGATATGAATTATTCGACAATTATTTTATTAATTAAAAAAAGAAAGAAAATTTTATCATACTCTCAATCAATAAAATTATTTTTAAGTAATTCAGGTCATCTTCGCTATCTTACTTGAAGGATAATAAACATCTCTCTATCCTATTCAGGCAGTCCTGCTAAGGCGGCCATTGTAAGACTTGTAAAATTTGATATCTAATTTTTATCTAAAACCACTTTAAATTAAAAAGTTACTTAAAATGATTAAGATACGTGTATAGACCTATTCAATAACCAATTACTTAATTGATGCGTAAATAATTTTTTTTCTATTTTTTAAAGAGAAGAATTTAATGCACATCTTTTGATGTGTACAAAATATATACATTTAATGAGAATATGTCACCTTAGGGATTAATATATTTTTTATTTAATTTTTTCAACTCTAAGAGTTGAAGTGATACACTGTCATTAGATATACTTATTTTGTGCACACACAAAAATACTTAAATATTTTCCTTTTCTACCATTACCCCCACTCCTGGAGGGGTTACCATGCACAAGCCCCCACGCCAGCTTCCCACACCACTCACCCCGCCGGCACTGAGAACTTGACGACGACGGATATAGCGGAGCTGGGGGGAGACGTGTGAGAGATGGTTACGGCAGCGGCGCGCAGCTCCTCCGGAAGAAGGACGAGGTCCACCCCTTTCCCTTCCCGACGTCCTCGTAGAGAGCCTCCACCCAGTTCTCTCTCTCTCTCTCTTCTCTCTCTCTCTCTCTCTCTACCAATGATTAATGCTTTGATCTTTATCAAGTGACCAATCCCACATCCAAGTTTCCAACCTCGCCGGCTCCAGCGCCGCTTCCAGCCCTTCCTGTTCCTGCGGTTCGACTTCTCTGCGGATTCTCTAACCGTGAAGGCGATAGGACGACCAGTGGCCCGCTCGTACGTAGAACACGAACTCGCCCCCCGACTCGGACGCGTCCAGGAGGCCTGTCCCCAGCCGCGGTCCGCGGTGGCTCTACGTTCTCCCCGAGCTCCACGTACGGTCGTCGGGGTCGCCGCCGCCGGGGATGGCGGGCGGAGGCAGGAGGGAACCATCATGCTTGGTCATGTTTGAATAGCTTTATACCGGGGGATAATACTTTCTCCCTTCGTCACCACGTTACCATCGTGAGCTCGCTGTAGGTCGACGTGTTTGAATAGTTTTGTTGTGATCAAATATATTGATAACAATTTAACTGATATAATTAAAATATATATTTGAAATGGACAGCCTAATAACTTCGATTTTCAGCGATCGTAGGCGACGAGTGAGTTGAGTTCTCATTGTCAACGGGGTTCCAAATACTCAAACTATAATATTGTTTTCTTCAATTCAAATTAATCCGAATGTGAATCGTACAGCTACCCTTACAAAGCAAACGTGTACATTCAAATATGAGAAATATTTATTACATATCTAATTTTGTGATAAAAATAAAGCGGATTGTGAAAACATGATTTTATGAGAAAAGTCTTAAGTTAAATCCTTTCAACTAATAAATTTATGTTCTTATAATCCATCTCATTCTTATTATAAATATATTTTACGATAAACATTTCTCCTTAATTATATCTGCAACCCTCATCTAATCCAATGCTCTTTTTCTTTTTCTTTTCTATTTTGTGTGGACTGTTCGTTGTAGCAGTTGGTGTCTAATAAGATGTTTGGTTGTATTTTTTTAACAAATTTTTCTCTTAAATTTTAAAAAGAGGAAGGACAGGACATCTTAACACGTTTGGTAAGTGTTACTGCTATAGTAACATAGCTCGGCTCCAGCCGAGATGACCGTTGAGGCGCTTCTCGCCAGACGGAGCCGAGACGACCAAGCCGATGAATCCTTTTGAGGCGCGCTTGGCCGACGTGCGAAGCTGCTCTCGACCGCCCGACTTGACTTGCAAAGCCCGCCGAGTGGGCTCGGCGAGAAGACACTCCGACGCTCAAGTCAGTCGCTTGCCGAGCAGAATGGCGTAGCATGGGGGAGAACATCGTACCTTGGCCAGTGGAATGTCTACCCTTTATATAGTGTTAGGACACATACGTGTGAGCTGGACGAGCCGTCAATCTCGCTGGGAGTTACCGAGATTCCCGCCGGATTGGGCGCCGTTACTTCTGCTGAGTTGCGATGATCGTGGTTGCCACCTGTAGGCCTGATTGCTGAGATCGTGGCCTTAATGGTCGTGACTTGCGGTTCCGTGATTCTCGGTCATTGCCCTATTCGCCTGTTGACTGTGTGGGTTGTGAAGGGGCACATGAGAGGGCCGAGCTCCAGGTCGGCTAGACCCAAGCTTTTGATGACCCGAGGTGCAAAATGGTGAGCTCCCTTGTGGTCGGATTCGCGAGGCCGCCTGGGCCGAGCTGTAGACAGGCCCGCCTGGGCCGAGCTGTAGACGCCCGAGACGCAAAGACCAGAGCTGTAGCTGAAGTACTTGGTGAGGCCGTAGGTAAGATGTCGGCCAATGGCCTTAGTGAGGTCGGTTGACCCGAGGTCCGACCCGACGGGGATTCCCTGATCAGCTCGGACGCCGCCATTCTCGTCGACTCTGCCGATCCAAATTGGTTCTCATCGGACGTGAGGTTCATGCCAATTAGCCAAAGTTGCTGGATGTCGGACTATCCTCAGATGTGGTCGGCTATACTTAGAGTTAGCCGACCTGCCTAGAAACCCCCGTAACATTGGCCCCCTAGGTTCAGGTCGGACCGTGACAGCGGGCCGAGGTGAAGCTAAATCTCCCTGCTGGGAGCACGTGCCTTGCCACATGGCTTGGCTGACACACGTGGCCTGTCGGGACGTCACGTCTCCAAGGTCAGAAGCCACCCTACCATGGGGGCGCGTCACTTGTCAGTCGCTAAACGTCGCTTTGTCTGGCACGCCTCCCTGCGACGTTTCGTACCCCGTAGTAATCATTTCGCCACTTCGACTCCCGAGCGCCATCATGGCGACCCTTATTGCTTGTGCGGATCAGGATCCGAGTGATCGGTTCGTCGGCCAGTCTGCTGACGACACGTGGGTACATCTCGACCACTGTCTTGGAGGTAAGCTCTCCACCGATAGATTCGATTGGTCCCCCAGCCCTATAAATATGGGGGTCTGCTGCCGAACGATCGCCCTTGCTCTCGCGCGCGAGCATCTACCAGGCGACCTGCCGACGTACCGACGAGGGTTGCGCCGACGTCCCTTGCCCGAGCTTCGACTATTCCCGATCTTCGCTTGCTTCCTTAAGAGGTAAGCGACGTCTTCGAGTTCTGCGTCTTCCTCCTATGGTCCTCGTCTTCGAGAGGGATCGTCGTCTGGAGGTTCTCCTTCCGAGAACTCTTCCTCTGCAACAGGGGCGGTCTCTTTAGGGGAACGTCTCACTCTCCTCGGCCTGACGGCGAGCCGTCAGACCATTCCGACGATTGCTTCATTGTCGATCCTGGGACCTATGTTCCCAAGGAACCTTCTTCTCACACTTCTGGGGCTCGCCGTCCGGCCGACAATGTTGCCGATGCTCAGTGTGAAACCACCGACGAGACCCTCCAATGGATGAGAACTCATCCTGGTCTTGTATTTCCGGAAGGTTACTCCATGTATCATTCGAGTCAGCTCCGTGCTCACTACGTAGCCGAGGGCGGGGTTTGTATTTATGCTGAGGCCGTCCGAGCTGGCTTCCGCCTCCCTTTGCATCCTTTCGTTATCTTTCTCCTCTTCAAGCTGGGAGTTGCTCCGTCGCAACTGACCCCCAACTCATGGAGGTCGGTCGTCGGCTTCCTGGCGGTCTGTGCCTTGGCTAAGGTCCTTCCGACCACACGCCTTTTCTTTTATTGCTTCTCGGTCAAAGCTTTCGGGGACTGGCTGTATTTCGCAGCTCGGTCTGGCCGACAAATCCTTGGTCGAATGCCTTCTTCTGTTCACAACTGGAAGAGGCAGTTTGTTTTTGTTCATAGCCCGTCGGGGTGGCCATTTCCGACCACCTGGACGGCAGTGAATGTTCATCAGAAGGCCTTCCGGGCTCCTAATTAATCTCATCGAATCCGAGATCGCGGAGTTCGACTCTCTACAGGTGCTGGATCCGCCCGACTTGTTTCGGCTCGACAGGTTTTTCATTGATTGTCAAGGCCGACAAAGGTCATTTCCTTTCCGATGTTATTTTTTGTGATTTGCGAGTAACGGCTAACCAAATGCCACTTCTCGCAGTGATGGCCGACAAGGGCAAGTCGTCGGCTGCTCCCAGTGCTGGCTAAAGGCGCAATACCTCACTCGCCGACCGAGCAACAGAAAGGTTTGCGGGGCGTGGTAAAAAGAGCACCATGAGGCCATCGAAGCGTCCGAGGGAGGAAACCGAGGACGCAGGACAGGGGACGAAACGTCGATCGTCAGATCTTCGTCTGACGTCATCTCAGGGACGAGACTAGCTGCCGGAGCAACAGTCTGCAGACCAGCATGTCGCGAGCCCTCAGCGGCCTTCAGTGCGCACGGGGCTCAATGCCACCGAATGGGCTCGTCGGGCGACCCCGGTGGAACAGTTGGCTCAGTATTCGGCAAAAGAGCCAACGGGGTCGTGGAAGAATTCTACAATTCTGTGCAGACTCAACTGGGCCTGGTCGGGGCCTTGTTTAGGAAGGCCGAGAGGGTTCAGGCGGCAGCCGACCAGCGGGTCCTTGAGGCTGCAAGCAAGACTAAAGAGGCCGAGAAGAGAGCGAAAACTGCCGAGAATCTCCTGGCCGAAGAGCGGCTGAAGGTGAAGAGAGCCGAGGATGAGGTTGCTTGGGTAACCAAGGCAGCTGAGGATCTCAAAGAGAGTCTTCGCGCGAAGGAAGAGTTGCTCGAAGTGGCCAGGGCTCGGAGCTCGAGGCTGGCCGAGGAGGAGCGCGAAAGGATTATTGCAGAGTACCGCGACTCCGAGGAGCTGAACGAAGAGGTTGACAAGCTCTTCGAGGCGGGATACGACCACTGCATCAAGCGCATCCGAGAACTGCATCCCGAATATGATCTGTCGATTTGGAAGATGCTACGGGCGAGGACGCTGGAGACGCTCCTGACCAAGCCGAAGTCGCCAACGAGGCGCAGGTTGCTACGACCGGGTGGTGCTTGGTGCTGATGAGGCTGCCGCGACCATTGCTTCCGATCAGGCTACTACTACTGAGACTCTGGTCGTTGCGTCTGACGACATCGTAATTGACTAAATGCCCCGCGTTTGTACATGGCGGTCAGCTATCCAATGTACCTTATCATTAGTAATAGAAACTTCCAACTCTTTGGTCATTGCTCGTTTTTTGTCGTTTGGCTCTAGCTATTTGTTACGTCGGACGCTACATCGGTCTCTGGTGATTGCCGAAGCGTCCCTGTTCATGTCGCGTACGTTCGCTGCGTATGTTGAACCATTCCTTCAATATGTCGGACATGTTCTCGGCTTCTGACGAATGCCTAAGCGACTTCGTGCATGTCTATGTCGAAGTGACCACGCCTTCGAATCACGTCGGACGTCGTCTCTTAGTTCTTGACGAGTGCCTAAGCGACTTCGTGCATGTCTGTGTCGAAGCGACCACGCCTTCGAATCACGTCGGATGTCGCTCTTAGTTCTTGACGAGTGCCTAAGCGACTTCGTGCATGTCTGTGTCGAAGCGACCACGCCTTCAAAGCACGTTGGACGTCGTCTCTTAGTTCTTGACGAGTGCCTAAGCGACTTGTCCAGCGAACACGACGTTATGTTCTTCACGTGTGCCGGAGCGAACACGCCTTCGAGAGCTTGGAGTGCCAAAGCGACCTCGCACGAGAGCTACGATGTATACGTGTGCCGAAGCGACCACGCCTTCAAGAGCTCGGAGTGCCGAAGCGACCTCGGATGAGCTGTGATATACGCGTGCCGAAGCGACCGCGCCTTCGGGAGCTCGGAGTGCCGAAGCGACCTCGGACGAGCTGTGATATACGCGTGCCGAAGCGACCGCGCCTTCGGAGCTCGGAGTGCCGAAGCGCCTCGGACGAGCTGTGATAGACGTGTGCCGAAGCGACCGCGCGCCTTCGGGAGCTCGGAGTGCCGAAGCGACCTCGGACGAGCTGTGATATACGCGTGCCGAAGCGACCGCGCCTTTGGGAGCTCGGAGTGCCGAAGCGCCTCGGACGAGCTGTGATGTACGCATGCCGAAGCGACCGCGCCTTCGGGAGCTCGGAGTGCCGAAGCGACCTCGGACGAGCTGTGATAGACGCGTGCCGAAGCGACCGCGCCTTCGGGAGCTCGGAGTGCCGAAGCGACCTCGGACGAGCTGTGATACACGTGCCGAAGCGACCGCGCCTTCGGGAGCTCGGAGTGCCGAAGTGTGACGGCCCTCATTATACCGATACGGTTATACCAACCCACGTCGGTATAGCGAGAGTCCTCACAGTGGGACATTTACCCAAACGATACTAACACTGAGATACACACGAATATACAATAGAGTAGCGGAAGTAAAAGACATCTGTCTTCATTCATTCATCATCCACATTAAACATACATGAAGTTCGCAATTAACATTAAGAGCTAAAAGTTCACATAATTTAATTTACTTAATTTAAATACATAATGTCCACACTTATACATCCTTTTCATGATAACTCTAATACAATGTTCAAATACATACTATGAATGCACAGTCATAAAGAAACTCCGAAGACTAGCTAATCTCCGCGCTCGGAGTCCGTCTCCACTGTCTCCTCCAAAGGTGCCACGTCACCAACTACACCTGTATGCCGAAGCAAGGAGTGAGTCTAAAGACTCAGCAAGCAACACTACTCATAACATACGCGTATAAGTCATAGCGGTTTCTCTACATGCACATTCAAAATTTTCAACACATGGCATGCTAGTCATTTGAAAGTTCAACCTATCATGAAAGTTTTACAATTTTATACATGGATCATGCTTTCAGATTTCTAAGAATAAAATTTACCTATCACATGCTTTCTATTCAATCTACTCATGAAATTCTGTCTTTAAGAACCAAGACATGAGAGCTACCAACATGAACACTGTGCATATATGAAAGAAAAGCATAACTAGCATGGACTTTACATGTTTTAAATACCTACATAGACGTTTTCACATGCTTTAAGTTGCTGATTTCGCATGGTTTCATGGCTGTAAACCTATACATGAGAGCTACAATATTGCGTAAAACATAC
>JACBKR010004405.1:0-24035 GCA_014218235.1 Colocasia esculenta | reverse complement strand
AAAGCTGTAAAAGTCACTAATGGAGAACATACAAACATTGAATTTATCCAGAATTCTATCCAATACATGAGGAGATAATTGTTCAAGTAATGTCCAAAAATTAAAGGACAGAATATTTTAAGCTCAGACTGAATATGGGAGAAAAATCCAGATTGAATCAATTTGTCTTGGCAACTCAAGGAATGTGGCTTCTCTAGGGCAACTCGGGATGCTGAGTCCCTTTTGCTGTCATTTGTAACAAAGTGAAGGAATGGGTGTGTAACGTTTGCAATATGAATCAGTCCAATTCTACTCTTTTTGGTTTGTTGGGGAATAGAATTTGCTGTCATTTGGGGGTTGGAGGGCGAGTTTGTGGATTTCCGGACGAGTTTGCCACCGGGACTTGTTTAAATCCCGATATTTTTCGGGTTCAACAGTTTCTTAGAGGAGGCTGAGCCCCAAGGGACAAACACATATCACTGTTTAGAGCCATGAATATCCACAGTGCAGTGCCACAGCGACCCCTTTAGTGCTGCTGTCATAGCGTAGGCAGCTGTTCAAGTCCAATCCAGGCATGGCCTCATTGTCATACCTCCATATTCCACCAATAACTTTCAAGAAATACTAGCTCCATATTACTCTATCTCGACATTGTGCAATTGGTCCACCTAAACTCACACTATGGTTGGCAGCAGTTGCTACAATGGTGGCGTAGCAAATATTTCCCCTAATTTCCCGATCAGAGGAATATTAAGACTTCCCTACCTCCATTCAAAGGATCCTAGTAGCAGAAGGTAAAATGAAAGTTCCCCCATTTTCCTAATGAACCTCAGAAAGAGTTTGAGATAACGTTTGGACCCGAGGGATCTAATGAGGACATATTTCTTCACTAACGAGTTTGGACAAACGGCACATTAGTCACAAATGATAGTAGAAGATTATATACAACAAAATAATAAAATGTAGGTGGTCATTCATTGGAAATAAAAATAACCAAAAGTATAAGGCATAATTAGTATTAATAAAAAAATCAGAAGAAAATAATTGGAATTAACTTCCTTGTTATGGAATGTTCACCACATTAAGCACCTTCAACTTATTGTGTGCTTCTTGATCTGTATTGTGTCATTGAGAAGCATAAACATAAATGAATAAAATAATTAAAATTAAAAAAGACCAATCACGATTAATCAGAATCAGAGGAAAAGGATGGTAAATTAATACTTGTGCCTTCATGTCACTATATCAAGCACTTTGACTTATGGAGTGTTTCCTAATCAGCTTCTTAGTTGACCATGTATGAGAAACAAGACTGAAATAACATTGAGGTCATCCACTGGAAAGTAAAGAGTCATAAACACAGATCTCTTAAAAATTAAAATTATATGCAAACATTGAATAGCTTTCATCATAAGTTGGAAGAAACAAAGTATAAGATGGTATGGCAAATTAATACATCCCTTGTGGCTTCTTGAAGACAAAAATAAAGATTTAGGGTGTGTTTCTTGGAAACATGGTTCCATTAACATGGATAGATTCTTTGACAACTCACGAGGTACCATAAATTTCTAAAATGAGAAAAGAAGAGAATGTATGAATGTAGAAAAAGGCACTAAGAAACAATAAGATCTCCTTTGTAGTGAAACAACAAGAAGTGAGCAGAATGAGTTAGTTCCTCATTCGGATCAGGAAAGATAGACAAAAGAGGTCTCCATATTCTTAAATGGTCACGAACCAAGTTAGTCTAGTACTTTTCAGAATTATGGCAGCAATCCTAAGGGCTGGCGGGAAACAAAGAAATGGAAGGATATTTAAAAAAGAGTTTGGCATTTTAAGAAGGGCTGGCAACGAGGCTATGGATCGGTACCAAGTGTTAAGGAGCTGTTGATAGTGAACTTCTTTCTTGTGAAGCCAAAGAATTAGAGAAATTTATCTTACTCATTTTTTCCCTCATTAATTTCTTTTATACCCTCTCTCTACTCTTACTTATGTACATTGTAATCTGTATCATAGTTTTAATGCTTTGTGAATATTTGTTTTGATTACCTTAAAAGAAAAAAGTTAATATGAAGGGCTGCTCTGACAGAGCACCTCCTAAAGTATTTATCATCCAATTCATCACACCAACTACTGAGTGGGTAGCTAGTCAACATCCATATGATAAAAGCCTTAAAGAATGCAGAAATGAGAAATGCTAAAGGGAAAAGGACGATTAAAAGAAACAACAAACAAACATGGTACCTAGCACGATGCGTTTACCTACACACAAACTCCAAATTATTGAAAAATGAACTCCCATGTATGTTCAAGGGACTTTGTAACTGACTCATTCATCCACTCGACAAAATTTATGAGATAATCTATTGCACTTGTTGCAATATTCATCAGAGAAAAAAGTTTACAAAGTTACTGTTAAGTCCAATGAAGTAAGTTTCATCAATTTTATACCTCACAAGCTTCTCAGAGATACAAGTCACAAGGATAAACTTGATCAACATTACCTCCAAATTTACTTACCGGTTCCAAAAGTAAATTATTTCCAATACTTACCAGGCTGTATGGCCGTATCAATTGGAAGAAATAAGTTTCCTTAAGCCCCTACAGCCTTTAGCATAGTGATAGGATGGAAAAGGATTTTGCATGTATAACAACGAGAAAGATGTAGAATACTATATGTGGTTCAAGCTAAATAATTTAAGCTGAACACCACCAGAAAGCACATGTTTCATATCATAAGTCAGGCCAATCCCTTGAAACAAAACCTTAAAAAAATAAGCAGCAGTATAATCTCTAAAACTAATTTATGGTTTGATTTTGATATTTCCTGCAAAGGAAATATCATGATCTTTGAACTAATTTATGGTTCTCAATTAGCTTTCGCACATTCATTGCACTCATTTGTTTAGATACCTATGCCTCTAGAAAGGAGAGTGAAAGGAAACCTAATCAATCCAATTAGGGTGTGTCTGATGTTTCTCCATATCATCTATCAAATGAGACTGAATGAGGCAAGCCTGCCCACAAGCATTGTTTGATAGACAATGTTCAAGAATCACAGTAATTAAACTAATGACACATCATGATTATGAATATCCAATCATAAAAAACATGGGTTATGCTTGTGTAAATCCGAAAAAAAAGGAATGCTATGTTATTTTACCTAGCATTAATTGCTTGTCAACTATATGAACAATAGGGTACCATAGAGCGACTTTATGCATTTCTACAATTTTACATGTGTATGTTTTTAACAGTTCTAAGAATTAATGCGGTGGGAGTCACATCATCATATAATTAAGAGAAAAGAAAAGCTGTAAAAGTCACTAATGGACAACATACAAAGATTTGAATTTATCCAGAATTCTATCCGATACATGAGGAATATAATATTCAAGTACTAATGTCCAAAAATTAAAGGACAGAAATATTTTAAGCTCAGACTGAACATAGGAGAAAAACCAAGATTGAATCAATTTGTCTTGGCAACTCAAAACATGTGGCTTCTCTAGGGCAGCTCGGGATGTTGAGTCCCTCTTTGCTGTCATTTGTGACAAAGTGAAGAAATGGCCATCTTTCGTTTGTAATGCGAATGAGCCCAATTCTACTCTTCTTGGTTTGTTGGGGGATAGAGTTTGTTATCCATTTGGGGTTGGAGGGCAGTGTATAGGTGGGACGGGCAGCTTTTTGGGCCTTTTTCTGAGCCTATACTTGTACATTCTTTCTCTTTTTGATTTATAGTACTATCCACTTTTAAAAAAAAAAAACTCAAAAACGAGTGGCTAAAATAAGTGGTGATAGGAATACCAAAATCACCAGGAGTGATTTTTATCATCACATGAGAGTGGCCACTCCCAGTCAAACATCTGGATTTCATAACTAGCATGCAAATATTCTAGTTCCCTACTTACACTAAATTATTTTCTCAAACATCTGAAATGGTGTCCACTAGGATTCTCAAACTTGTATATCCACAATCCAGAATGTTTGGACACTCCCTAGTCAAACATGACCAATTTTCTTAACTAGTATGTAAATGTTCTAATACCCTGCTAACCTCTGTAACTATTCTTTCAAACATCTAGGTGATGCCTACAAGGATTTTCAGACTCACAGAACTCAATCTAGTGCTACTGATAAAAGTGAAACAAATAAAGAGTACTTAAAGTAATTTCTTTCATCTAAGTAGAGATTTCTAACAGAACAGAAGATTACCTGAAGCAATTTCTGATTTTTGCAAAGTTTTGAACTAATGACAATTTTCCATGATGTTTATGCATATGTTCTAATTTTTTAGGGTGAAGGAACTCTAGACTATACTACTATTTAATTTATAAAATGACAAAACAAATTTCATGGGAAAATAAAAAGTATCAGACAAAGCAGCTGATCTGAAACTAGCTGGTTGCATTGGAAAAAAACAGGTGATGGATAGAACCAATATGATTGGTTCACCTCACCTAATCACATTGTGAAAATATTCTCATACTTTCCCAATAAGAGGTGTACAAATGGTCTCGTCTATCTACATCTACCATGGGCATATATATCCACTCAAATCACCAGAAAATGTTTGTCATGTGATTTATGAGCATTCTGATAGCAAGGAAGTAATAACACCAACAAGTACATGTGTGCATTGAGATAGCTCATTGTTCTTGATTCTCACAGGCATCTTTAGACAACTAAATGGTTAATAAACCATATGACTAACTGACAATGTGTTTGCTAGTGTATATGCAAGTACCTAAAAAAATCTTAGGATTTTTAGGGTGCCCAAGCATGTATATGAAACACAGAGTAGAGAAAAACTTTATGGGCCACTTGACAAACTAAATTGTCCCTTCTCCTGCTGCCTGCAAGGAGGCTGAGCCCCAAGGGACAAGCAACAAGAATGTTCACAGTTTAGAGCCATGAATATCCACAGTGCAGTGCCACAGTGACCCCTTTGGTGCTGCTGTCATAGTGGAGGCAGCTGTTCAAGTCCAATCCAGGCATGGCCTCATTGTCCTGCCTTCATATTCCACAATAACTTTCAAGAAATACTAGCTCCATATTACTCTATGTTGATGTTGTGCAACTGGTCACCTCAACTCACACTATGGTTTGCAGCAGTTGCTACGATGGGGGTGCAGCAAATATCCTCCGAACTTCCTGATCAGAGGAATATATGGACTTCCCTACCTCCATTCAAAGGATGCTAGTAGTAGATGTGACAATGAAAGTTCCCCCATTTTCCTAATGAACCTCAGAAAGAGTTTGAGATAACTTTTGGACCCAAAGGGGATCTATGAGGACATATTTCTTCACTAATGAGTTTGGCAAACGACACATTAGTCCCAATGATGGTAGAAGATTATATACAGCAAAATAATAATATGTAGTGTGGTCATTCATTGGAAGTTAGAGTTTACACTAAGGTTTGCCATATCGGATCTCGGCTTCGTCTCGGGAGGGTCAAAGAGAAGAGATCTCGAAGAGATCTCGGAGAGATCTCGGTAAGATCTCGGAGATCAGGATAACATAAAAGTGTGGATCACATAGGTTCACATAGATAATTCTTTAAGGAACATAGATAATTGCATACATTCCCAAGTCTCAACTGTGGATGACATAGGTTCACATCATGGTTTGCTGGAGTGGCGATTTTGACTGAATCGGGTTCGCCTTGATTCTATCCGATTCGTATGGAATTGATCCGAATCGCATAGGATTATTATATATATTTAATATAACACAGGTAAATAAATAAAGAACTAGGAAGTGAATTCTCATGAGTTTGGGTGATGATAGTTTATGTTTGACCAAATCTTGAGAGGTCTCAAACAGACTAAGTGCGTGTCAGTAGGAGAGTGGCTCCATTGGAGAAATCACATGCAGTTTGACTTTTTTTTTACGGACTTTGAATTTTTAGTGTTCCATGTGGTTTATTTGAATTATCAATTTTAGATAGACTAAATTATGAGAGATTAGAAAGTAGCATTTCGCTAAAATCACCAAAATCACGATTTTCTTCTTCGATGGGAGAGTTGACTTTTTATTGATAAGAGATATGATTTTTTTGATATTTTTATTGGATTCAAATGGGGGGTACTTCCTTATTTACATGTAATATCTAAGTAACATTTACTTAAATGATATTCAGGTAAATAAGGGGATCCTGACAACCCTACCTGAAGAGATCCTCACAACCCTGCCTGAAGAGATCCTGACAACCCTACCTGACTCATCTCGGCCTTCTCGTTTCTCGGGAAGGGGCCGAGACCGATATTCTCGCGAGATTGCATACCTTACAGAAACGAGTCAATAAAAATAATCAAAAGCATAAGGCATAATTAGAATTATTAAAAAATCAGAAGAAAATAATAGGAAATTAACTTCCCTTGTTATGGAAAGTTCACCACATTAAGCACCTTCAACTTATTGTGTGCTTCTCGATCTGTGTTGTGTCATGAGAAGCATATACTTAAATTAATAAAATAATTAAAATTAAAAAAATACAAATAACGATTAATCAGAATCAGAGGAAAAGAATGGTAAATTAAATACTTGTGCCTTCATGTCACTACATCAACACTTTGACTCATGGAGTGTTTCCTAATCTGCTTTTTGCTGACCATGTATTGGAAATAAGACTGAAATGGCATTGAGGTCATCGAATGGAAAGTAAAGAGTCATAAACACAGATCTCTTAAATATCAAAATTATATGCAAACACTGAACAACATTCATCATAAGTTGGAAAAAAAAAAAGTATAACATGATATGGCAAATTAATACATCCCTGTGGCTTCTTGAAGACAAAAATAACGATTTGGGGCGAGTTTATGCGAAAGAGTTCCCTAACATGAAAGATCTTGACACCTCGTGAGGTACCAAAGCACACATTGCAATGCCCCATACTCTAGCCTCAGAAATCTCGAGTCTGGCAAAGTAAAAAATGTTATAGAGTTGAACAGGTTTGAATGGATCTGTAAATGTACCTGTTGAACCCAAAAAGTTACAGACAACATCCTGGGTACTTCCCTTCAAGGATAAACCAACAACTCTCAAGCCGCGTTAATCTCCGAAAAGTCGGAAGAAATTAACGCTTGTACTAAACATTGAAGTACAAACATGGCATGGAAGAAAATCCCAGTAACATGAGGTCTATAAAGACCAAGCGACAAATACAAATACAGATACACACGGAACAAATCCAGCAACACAAGGTCTATAAAGACCAATTGTGAGATACAAATACGGAAGAAATCCAACAATACGAGGTCCATAAAAGACCAAGCATGAAGTACAAGTACAAGTACAAGCACAAGAACAAGCCGGCGACAGAAGCTCCAAGGATGCAAATGCAACTCTTCACCGGGTAAGACTCCGAGCAAGGGGAGCAGGATTCAGCAACACAGTCCCCCCTAAATGAGACCCTTATAGCCTATTTATAGGCCATCCTCCCCCCCATTTCAAAACAACCCTTAGGTCTAAGGGGAATGGGGGGAAGAGAGGGCGGTTGGAGGGGAGGCCCCCTCCAACTTCTGAAACATGAAACCGGTTGGGGGGTGCTCCCCCCCAACGGTTTTATGTAAATCAGGTTGGAGGGGAGGCCCCCTCCAACCTTTAATATAAAACCGGTTGGGGGGACTCCCCCTCCAACCGGTTTTATATAAAACAGGTTGGAGGGGACCCCCTCCAACCTGTTTTATGTAAAACCGGTTGGGGGGTGCTCCCCCTCCAACCGGTTTTATATGGAATCAGGTTGGGGGAACCCCCCCCCAACCTGTTTTATGTAAATCAGGTGGGGGGGTGCCACCACCCCAACCGTTTTATATAAAACAGGTTGGAGGGGAAACCCCCAACCTGTTTAATTTAAACAGGTTGGGGGTGCTTCCCCCAACCGAAAATGGGGGTTCTCCCCCTCCTTCTCCTGTTTATGCAGGGAGGGGAGGAGAAGCCAACCCTATAAAAGGGGAGGCACCCCCTCCATCTGAAATGGGCGAAAAACCCCATAAGCCCTATATGCTGGAGGAGAAACCCATAAACCCCATATGCTGGCCGGCCAAGCTCGAATAAACCCCCCTACATGCTGTGAAAACAGTCCCCCAAATCCTTGTAAACCAGTCCCCCAAAAATCCCTGCTGGTTGGCAATCCCCCAAGCCTTGTAAACCAGTCCAAAACCCTTGTAAACCAGTCCCTCCAAGCCTTGTAAGGCCCGGGTTCTGAAATTTTCAGAAATATTGCAAATCTTCTTGTTCTCCAGATCTCCTTCCATCCTTCTTCCAATTCTTTGGTTTGGCGTGAAGGTATTGGTTTATTCCTTGTTCAATATGGAGTGAGGAGTGCCCGATAACGTGGAAAAGAGCGGGAGATCGCCATCGTATACGGCTCCGACATCTCCCTCGCGCCACCACCCACATCGAGCAAGTCTCTGTGGGGATCCAGGGGTTTAAATACCGTCCATATCGAGCAAGTCTCTATGGACATATGGTATTTAAACACCCTTTGTTCTCTCTCTCTGGTATATTTATACCCACATCGAGCAAGTCTCTGTGGGGGATTCAGGGGTTTAAATACCGTCCATATCGAGCAAGTCTCTATGGACATATGGTATTTAAACACCCTTTGTTCTCTCCTCTCGGTATATTTATACCCACATCGAGCAAGTCTCTGGGGGGATTCTGGGGTTTAAATACTGTCCATATCGAGCAAGTCTCTATGGACATATGGTATTTAAACACCCTTTGTTCTCTCTCTTGGTATATTTATACCCACATCGAGCAAGTCTCTGTGGGGGATTCAGGGGTTTAAATACTGTCCATATCGAGCAAGTCTCTATGGACATATGGTATTTAAAACACCTTTGTTCTCTCTCTCTTGGTATATTTATACCCACATCGAGCAAGTCTCTGTGGGGGATTCAGGGGTTTAAATACTGTCCATATCGAGCAAGTCTCTATGGACATATGGTATTTAAACACCCTTTGTTCTCTCTCTCTCGGTATATTATATACCCATATCGGGCAAGTTTCTATGAAACAATGGTATTAAATACCTGTATGTTGTGCTCTAATGCTCCACACGACAAGACTCTATGGGTAGCGTTTAGATGCCTTGTACTCATATGTATATATTCCGTCGAGGAGACTCTGCTCAAGCAGGGATTCTGCTTAAGAGAGTATCTGTATATCATAATCTCAGTTTATATGCATATGTTTTCTTGAGAAAACTTTGTCTAAACAGAAATTCTCCTCAAATACATACTCATATAATTGTGAGTCTATGTTCATACGGATATGAATCCTGAGTTGAACTCTGCCTATGCAGGGGTTCTACCCCGAAACATATCCATATAATACAATCATATGTAATATTTCCTTAAGGATACTCCGTCAACGGAAATCCGTCCTAAAATTTACTCGTTTCAACTAAAATTTATCTCTGGGAATGAGTATATACTCAGAAGATAATTTCGCTAACACGGGCATGTTCCCGCCCATGGCAAGCTGCATGACAAGTTCCACAAAAGAAACTCATACTCTTTTCAAAAGGACACCTATTTTCCAAGCTTGGACTCATTCTGTTCAAATAATAAACAAAGCAAAAAAAAAATTGTCTTGAAGTTTCTTACAGATGCATATATTCTCGCCCACGCTATGAAATGGTATTCGGGTTGAAACAGGTGTTAATATGACACTAAGGCTTTTAACTCGATGTAAATGTAACATCGATTCGATCGATGGAGACAGGGGTCCAACACACGCCACCCCAATCGCCTGATGATTAAAAGGCACGGAATCAAAGAAGTTCAGATCAAAACACGGCGCACCCATCCGTTTCACGGATATATAAAAAAATTCTTTCTCTGCATTGCGCAGACCCTTACTTCTGCCTGGCAGGCAGGCTGGCATGCCCCGCAATACCAAGTCAAAAGATAAATGAACGAACCTCCCCTACATAATGGGGGATGAAATGAAGGGAAGAAAAAAAAATCCCGTGTCCACAGCTGGCACGCCCGGTGGGACCCCTTCTCACCATTCATAGCAAAAGGGCGAGATATATGCATCCATCTTCATAAAAATCCTAATACTGATAACTCCTATGAAGGTACTCTCTGAAGGTACTCGTGAAGATACTCGTGGAGGCACCTCAAAGGTACCTGGGCGAAGAAAAGCAAATCCCAAATTGTTGGAGATGGCCGTCACCTATGGACCGCTCGTCGTCAACAACCATGCCAGGTTTGGCTACCTGGCAACTCCATCGTATTCGGAGATTTCCAACAGTCGTTGGATCCCCTTCTTCCTAGGGGTGGTTCCGGCTCGTCAAGAGGAGGATGCTGCTCAAAAGCCTCCCTCCAACAAATCAACAAAGAAGACCAGCAGGATCCATGTTAATACTCAAGCTCGTCCTGTGCCATCAACAAGGGCACCCAATGCTCTCAAAAAACAATGCTGCCAAAGGGACCAAATCCCACCCAGCTCAAATTCGGACTTTCTCGGTCCAAACAATTTCCTCCCAAATCATAGCTCCCGTCTCCTCACAACGGGGGCAAAACAAAAATCATAAAAGCAAAAGGCCGCCTGCTGCTACCTCAAGATCCGGCAAGTCCATCATGATCGGAGGTCTGCGGGTGCGGATTGATGGAAGCCAACCTGTCATCCCACGTGATAGGTATGTTCCAACAATTCCGACCTCGAATCGCTTCTCAGCTCTGCGATGGTGCCGAGAAGACCAAGAAGTTTTCAAGAAGGAAGTCGGTGTTAAACAAAGCACCCGACATTCACCCAAGCTCAAACAAATCTGGGTTCCCAAAAAGGAGGCTCATAAGCTCAGAAAGATGCAAGCAAATACATCAACAACGTTCAGCAGGAGGCAATATCAAACAAGCTTCTCGTCAATATGCTGAACCCAAGTACCATCAAGGACAAAAAAGAAAAGGAATACAAGAAATCAGCTATACTCCCCAAGGCCCGGACAATATCCGGGTAGTCAAAGAAAATCCAACTCAACGACCCAAATACCGCGCATCGGTCTCTCACGTATACCGCGGATCTCAGTATTTGATAGGCTGGGGGCAATTCCTAATGCCAGTACCCGTCCGTCAAAAAGACGACGTGTTACTTGGGCAGCTGAGGAAAAACCCAGCTTATAATATTCTCATGCTATGCTACTAGGAATGACTCTGGCGAACCAGCTGAACAAATCGCTGAAGCCACTTCAAATAATCCTGCTGAAGCTATCAGGCAATTTGCCAGAAGAAATCGCCAGCCCGGCGGACAAGCTGAAAGCACCTGGCCAAGTTCTCCCTCGTGTTGATATTCAACATGAGGGAATTCAAATCCCCTTCTTCGAAGAAGCAAATATTCAAATTGAAGAAGGTGGGCCTTCAACTTCAAATATCAACCCCGTCATCAACCTGCCGACAAAGGAAATTTCAGGCAGAGTGTCGGATGACGACAAATATCAAGTGATGCAGCAATGCCAATCTCAAATGGCTGTGCTTCTAAATGAAATGAGGCAACTGGTAACTACAAGCCTCCGCCATTCTGTGGAACCAGTCTCGGCTCAAAACCAACAAAATCAGCATCCAGATGGGGCTGCCCCAGCCAATCATCCGGCAGCTTCTACAATGGTCTCCTTCCTCAAACTACGGGTCAGGATATCATTGATCCGTCCAATATTATGCTCCCTCAAGGTGTTGCCATACAAAGGCATGAGATACTGAAGATATTCAAGATATGTTCGCTCAGCAGAGCGAAGGTATTCAGGTGGCAGATTTATATTCTGTCCCATATCCAGTACATCATCAATTCAAGAAGCTACCAGAAACATGCCCTAAAGTCCCAAAACTACCAAAGTTCAACGGACATGGGTCACCACAAGAACATCTGGCACATTAATTATTGCCTGGGCGAGCTCGCCACCGAAGAATCATATCTTCTCAGATATTTTGCAACTTCCTTGACTGGAGTCGCATTTCAATGGTATTCAAAGCTCAAGTCCAACTCAGTTGCTGATTGGGCAGATATGCAAAAACAATTCCTTGACCGTTTCCAAACAGTTGAAAGGAAGGTCTCTCTCGCCGAGCTATGTTCCCTCAAACAAGATAAAGGGGAGTCAGCAATTGACTTCATCAAAAGATGGAGAGAGTTTAGCATGAAATGCAACAACCCTCCCACTCAAGAAGATGCAATTCCTATTTGCCGGAAAGGCCTCATACTAACAATCAATGAGAAACTCCTGGGAAGAAATATCAAGAGTTTCGACCAATTAAATTCTGCAGTAGCAGAAATTGAGATGTTCCTAGCCGAGCAAATGCTCATACATCTTATAAAGCCAAGCTCCCCAAAGAGCGCAAGCAGCCAGCAAAGGAGGTCAATGTTGTTGACTTCTCACCCGATAATGAAGCAAAGGGGGCAGTAATCTCTCCTGTCCCAAAGAAGAAATCAGAAGCTAAAGCTCCAACGCCATCATTGGCGGAGCGCATGAAGACTCCCTATTCCTTCAAAAAGGAGCATACTAGGAAGCTCTTCGATCTCTGCCTCGACAACCAATTGATATCACTGCCAGAACCAAAGAAGCCGGCAGATGTCAGCAAAGTCAATCAACCTAATTATTGCCCGTATCACCGTATGGTGGGGCATCCAGTTGAAGATTGCTATGTCTTCAAAAATGAGGTTCAGAAAATGATCCAAGGAGGCCTCATATCTATGCAAAATGGTCTGATTGACCCTCCTCAACCTCATGCTTGGGATCGACCAGGGCAATCTGTCAATGTCATACATATGACGGAACGTGCAACAAATTCAAATCATAATAAGGTAAATCCCCCATGTGATCCTCCTCAAGATAATTCAGGAGCTCATTCTCCACAAGATCAAGGCATGATCCACATAGAATAATGAGGAGAGTCCAAAGGCAAATCCTACGACTCCAACAAGCCAGCAAGAATTGCGCCAAATTGTGCAAAGCGTGGAAAGGCGTCAGGATACTCCTGCTCAGGTGCCCCGTACTCCACAAATCATCCCTGTGCACGCACAAATATATCCAGAGCCGCCTCCTATGTCGCCATATGCGGACTCAATTGGGTGGCTATCTGAAGGACCTTCAACTCCGGTCGAGTCGGCAAGATTATATTTTCCCTCGACACCAAACTTTTCCACTCTTCCGGTTATGCCTTCAATCCGGATTAATGAACTATTCAGCTCCTGCAGAAATATTAGCCAACTATTGCCCATATCATCAAGTGATGGGTCATAGCATTGAAAACTGCACAAGATTTAAAGATGATGTCCAAAGACTAATCGGACAAGGGTTAATTGACCTGGGCGTCCATCAGGTCGATCCTCCACAACCTCATACTCAACAACCACCAATGGACCAGCTAATCCTGGATCCTACTCGGTGAACGTCATCAATGCATCATCATCTCCTGGTCTTCCTCAGTCAACATCAGAGGAATGGCCACATCATATCTATCCAGTCAATGGTATACAAATGCGCGTCCTCTACAACGACGCTCATTTGATGAAAGGAATACCAAGCTCATCTTCGACAATCTCAGAAGACAAGAGCTGGTCCAGGTATTTCCACCAACACCTATACTTTCACAAGTGAAGAAGAGATGCAGCAATACTGTGAATATCATTCCATGGTCATGCATCCCACCAAAGATTGCCGGAGCTCCATGATCTGATCGAAACTCATATCCGAGAAGGAGAGATTGATCAATATGGGAACTCCGTGGCACCAACAAATGGGGTGTCACAACAAACATATGATCCAAGTCCAGAATTCCAAGCTTTATATCCAGAAATATGTGAATATTATCATCATCAACTGGGCTATGGACAATATAGAAGCAAAGCTGAAGAAGACAATTCAAAATGGGTCTTTTTCAATATAGAAATGGGTATCAGAAGAAGCTGCCGCGGAACCAATCTCGGAGCAAGCTGAGGAGTTCGTGGTGATTACAACCAGCTCCCACCTTCAATTATTGAAGAATCAATCAATGCCACCTTCGAGTCACAAGCCCAAGAAGGGGTTGGATCACTGTGGCTCCTCGAAGATCGAGCACCACAAGAAACCCAAGAAACCTATAAAGGGTAGCTCTAGTAAAAAGAGTGTCTTAAGCCATGCTCAGAGCAGGAAGTTATAAGTTCACTTGAAGCTCTGCAGATAAAAAATAAAGAGAAAAATAGAAGGAAAAATGAAAAGAAAAGAGTGAAAAAACAAATGGAGCGTGATGCTGCTGCAGAGGTTCCACAAATACTTACACCTCTTCAACACTCCAAAAGTTGATCGATGACCTGGAAGAATACATACCTCCCAGGCCCTCTGGTAAAGTTACCCTGATCAATTATCCCAGGGAAGATCTGGAGCGAAAAATCCGGCTTCGGGATCTGCTCTATCGACTACAGGTAGAGGCCTGGAAGAAGGGGGCATCATCTCTCAGCACGATTGAAGTCTATATATGGAAATCGTGAAATCACCAAAGAGTTGGATTCTATGCTCAACCTCCCCTCTGCAATATGGTATCCATACCTCCACCAAAGGAGCTGCAAATCTCTCCAAATGATGATGCCAAACAAGCTGAGGATGAACCAACAATGCTGACATATCAACGTCGGCCGACAAATAATTCAAACCGCCGTCGCAAGAAAGGGCAGGATAAAGGGAAAAAAGCTGCATCTACCACTCCCAAGAAGCCTGACATCACAAAGTCAAGCAAAGTTATACTCTTTCATGGGGAGGAACCAAAGCCTCTGCCCGAAGCTGAAATACGGGCAGATTCCTATATCTTCGACCCTTCAGATGAAGAAGAGCTGCTCAATATACCTTCTCATATGAAAGAGAAGAGCCAAAGTCCCTATGCCTCATCAAATGAGCAGGACAACGCTCCTCCCTTTCCAAATGAAAGGCTATTAAATCCGCTCTCTCAGGAGAAATCTTGCAAGTCAAAACAGCCGTCTGAATCCTTGATTGAGGAGTCTCCCTCCTTCAATCGGACCCGCATCAAGGCTGATGACAGAATCCTTCAGCAACTCCAATCGCTCCCCGTCAACATCACTGTCTGGGAGGCGATTGCTTGGAGCAAAGACTTGAGAGAAACTCTCATCAAAATACTCCAAGAACCAGAAATATATGAAGCTCATATGGCTGATTTCCAAACTCAAATATATGAAGCACTCGCAGCAAATGTCACATTCACAGATAAAGACATGTTGCTATCTTCTCCATGCCATAATCGCCCTTTATATATGAAAGGGCAAGTCAATGGCATCAATTTGAACCGGATTATGGTCGATCCAGGGGTCCATCAACATAATGCCCTACAAAACCTTTCAAGCTCTACATCTTATGCCTTATGTGCAGCAGGTAAAAGATGTGAAAATCACTGGCTTCAACTTAAAATCGGAAGAAGCCGTCGGAAGAGTTACCGTCAACCTATCTCTTGGAGATTTTGCCACCAAGGTACCTTCTACATTATCAATGCTGATACAACATACAGAGTATTGCTCGGGAGGCCTTGGTTACATGAAAATTGGGTCGTCCCATCAACACTCCATCAGTGCATCAAATATGCCAGAGAAGGAAAACAAATACAGTCTTTGCTGACTAAGCCCCATTCCGGGAAGATGAATGCAACCTCACTGATGCCCCCTTATATTTTGGAGGACCAGCCCTTCAAACCCCTACCCAATCCAAAGGAAGGGTAAACAAGTCGGATCCCCTGATAAAGATAGTGAGACTGGCGAGCTTTTTGTAATAAACAAGAATCTTGCCGAGCTCCATGCAAAGAATTTCCGAAGTAAAGCGATCTGCTCAGAAAAGCAAAACATCAACCACGAGGCTGATTGTGTGAGCCAAGGCATCAGGGGAGCATTCCTCTACCTCCCAATTGCTTGCAGATCAGCTTCCCAAAGCAGCATCAAAGTGTTCAACGACTGAAAACATTCGTCGTCACTTATCAAAGAAAAGAAGAGGAGGAAAAAGCCAGAAAGGCATCAAAGCCAATCCACTTCTATAAAGGGGAACTGGTACCTCACACATCCCCAAACGATGATTTTGATTGGGAAAATGAAACCCAAAATCATCTTGAGCCAATAGAAGAAATGGCAGATATGCCAGAAAGCATCAAAGAAATGTGCAAGAAGCAAAGTATTCCCCAGACACAAAATATCTCTCAGCGGAACTTCTTCAAGCAATTATGGGAGCCTTCACAAGTGCGAGGACAACCTCCATTTCCCAGAAAAGATACAAGAGGACTAGGTTATGAAGCCAAGGTCTTCTTCTCAGCCAATGTTGTCGGGCTACTACCAGATACTGGCAGTGCAAAAAAAAGCAGCCAAGCATCTTCCAATTCCAACTCTCAAGAAGATATTTCCGTCCCACCAAGGGATCATTAGACGAAGAATCGTCGGAAGAATCTGACGAGCAATCTTCGTCAATAAATTCTGAAGATACAAATCTCTACGAAGTTCTAGTCGCCTACCCTGACGACGAAGAAGACTTCGTAGATCTTCAACCAGCTCCTCAAAATTGAAGATGGAGGACAAGCCACAGTTGATGAATTGATTGAGCTCAATCTCGGGGATCAAGAAAACCCCGGCCAGTCTTCATCAGTGCCCTCTTGATGAACAAGAAAGGGAATCTTACAAAATCTTCCTTATGGAATTCCAAGATTGTTTGCTTGGAATTATAAAGAAATGCCCGGGCTGGAGCCATCAGTTGCTGAGCATGAGTTATCTATACTTCATACAGCCAAGCCTGTCAAACAAGTTCAAAGGCGCATGCGATATGAGCTGGAGCTGAAAGTAAATGTGTGAAGTCGACAAACTCTCTGAAGTAGACTTCATTGAGCCGTGCATATATCCAATCTGGCTCGCCAATATTGTTCCAGTAAAGAAAAAGAATGGTCAAGTCCGCATATGCATCGATTATAGGGACTTAAACAAGGCATGTCCCAAGGATTTTCCCGGTTCCAATCACAGAAACAATGGTGGACATGACCACCGGCCATGAAGCTCTATCTTTTATGGACGGGTCTCGGGCTATAATCAAATCCGGATGGCAATCAAAGATAAAGATCATACTGCCTTCAGGTCACCCAAAGGTATTTCAACTATAAAAGAATGTCCTTTGGCCTAAAAAATGCAGGGGCTACATATCAGAGAGCCATGACAAAGATATTTGATGAAATGATTCATGATATAGTTGAATGTTATGTGGATGACTTAGTCGTCAAAACCAAAAAACGGGAAGACCATTTATCTGATCTTCGCCGTATTTTGAAAGACTTCGTCAATTTAAATTGAAAATGAACCCCATGAAATGTGCTTTTGGGGTTTCAAGCGGCAAGTTCGGGCTTCGTCTCGTCAATATCGGGAATAGAAATAGACCCCGACAAGATCAAGGCAATACAGCAACTGCCATCTCCTCAAAATCTGACCGAGCTAAGGTCGTTTCAAGGAAAGCTAGCCTATATCAGGCGATTATCTCTAATCTTCAGGAAGATCCATGCCCTTCGGCAAGCTCATGAAGAAAGATGCTCCTTTCATATGGGATCAAGAATGCCAAGCAGCTTTCGAGCAAATAAAAGAATATCTTCTCACTCCACCGGTATTGGGAGCCCCAATCGCCGGTAAACCTCTTATACTTATATTGCAGCTATGGATGCTTCATTGGGAGCTCTATTAGCACACATAAATGAAGAAGGCGAGGAGCAACCTCTATATTATCTCAGCAGAAAGCTAATTGGTCCAGAACTTCGATATGTCCAATGGAAAAGGTTTGCCTAGCACTGGTGTTCGCCGCCAAGAAATTGAGGCATTATCTGCTGGCTCATGAAGTCAAACTCATCTCCAAGTATGATCCACTCAAATATCTGCTGAGGCAACCCATATTGTCAGGAAGGCTCGCAAAATGGGCTTTGCTCCTCATGGAGTTGATATCACATACGTCCCACAAAGGGCAATCAAAGGGCAAGGTTTAGCTGAATTCTTGGCTGCACACCCAGTGCCGGAAAATTCTCCCTATCTATAGACCTTCCAGAAGAAGAAACTCTTTCCCCTCAAATGAAAGAGATAATCAAGTCCAAGAAAATCCAAACTCCAAGAAGTCATCACAATTGAATTACCCTCTTGGGAATTATATTTCGATGGAGCTTCTCGGACTCTCCACTATACAGATGGTTCTGCCAACCTCTCTACGGGGCAGGTATTGTCTTGGTCACTCCCCAAGGAGGAATATTATATAATTCTTGTGCTCTTATGAAGCCGCTCACAAATAATGAAGCTGAATATGAAGCTCTAATTATCGGGCTCCGGCTGGCTCTCGAAATGGGGGTCAAAAGTATACAAGTTTATGGTGACTCACAGCTGGTCATCCGACAAGTGTTGGGCCAGTATGAAGTCCGAAAAGAACAACTGCTTCCATACTATATCACGGTCATGAAACTCAAAGAACAATTCGACTTCTTCGACATATCTCATGTGCAAGAAGTGAAAATTCTCAAGCAGATGCTCTTGCTAAATTGGCCTCTGCCATAAAATTGCCTCTCGAAGGAGAATTGGACATAATTGTCCGTCATAGAAGACTCATGCCGAGTGTCCTCGACGACGAGTCTAATATTGCAATTGAAGAAGTATATACTGCAGAAGAAGATACAGAAAATGGATTTGAAGATTGGCGTGAGCCAATTATCAAAATCAAGAAAGGTTGGCTACCTCCTAATCGAGCTCAGAAAGTCCAGCTTTTACGAAGAGCTGCATCATATCAATTGATAGGAGAACAACTATATAGATTGATCCATGAAAGAAAAGGACCAGTCCTCCTCCGATGTTTGTCTCTCAAAGAAGCCAAAATCATGATGAAAGAAGTTCACTCCGGACTGTGTGGTGCACACCAAACAGGAGACAAAATGAAAATCAATATCAAGTAAAAGGTTCTACTGGCCTACCATGTATGCGGATTGCATCCAATATGCCCGTACATGTCATCAATGCCAAGCCTTCGGCCCCGTGCCGAGAGAAAATCCCCAAATATGCTGCATCCTACGGCGCCGACATGGCCCTCGCAGAATGGGGAATGGATATTGTGGGACCATTCCCACCCTCATCTCAAGGTCACAAATTTATATTGGCTGCCACTGATTATTTCTCTCGATGGGCTGAAGCTATCCCATTAAGGGAGGTAAGGGGAGAAGCGTCGCCAAATTTGTCAAGCAAAACATAATATACAGATTTGGTACCCCTCACAGAATCATATCCGATAATGGGCCACAATCCAAAATTTCAAATCCATAGCCAGCAAACCACACAAGGTAGGCTATCTTGAAACCAAATCCGAACCATAGCCAGCAAACCACAAAGTAGGCTAACCAAATCAAAATCCAAACTCATAGCCAGAAACCACAAAGGTAGGCTATATCAAATCCATATCCAAAACTATGGCCAGCAAACCACAAAGGTAGGTTATGTCAAATCCAAATCCAACCATAGCCAATAAGCCATCAAGGCAGGCTATGCATGCAAGGCCATAAACCACGAAGGTAGGCTATATCAAATAAAAAAAACTATAGCCAGCAAACACAAAGGTAGGCTATATCAAACCCATATTCAAATCCATACCCATATGCAAATTCAAGTCAAATCCCAATCACCCCCAGTAAGCCATCAAGGCAGGTTATACCCCAAATATAAACCCAAAGCCGAACACCACAAAGGTAGGCTATGTCAAACCCAAACTCTAGTCATGATCAGCAAGCCATCAAGGCAGGCCATATCAAATCCAAAACTAAAATCCAGAGCCACAAACCACCAAGGTAGGCTAAACCAAAGTCAAAACCAAAACCAAAACCAGAACCTAAACCAAAATCAAAATCAGAACCAAGTCCAGAACCAATCAAACCCAAAAATCCCATATTCCAATACCATCAAAACACAGATTCCAGCAAATCCACTCGAGGATCAGTTGAATGTCTCAAGTACAAAGCTCAAAAAAAAAAGGGGGTTAAAAATAGAGATACCCCGATGGACTTAAGGACACAAACACATTGTGCTCTTAAGGGTAAAAAGATCAAAAAATCCGGCTGAGGTGAAAACCCAAAAGAGCACTTCAGGCAAAAATGGATAACCCTCAACGTGAAAACCCATAAAGGACGCGTTGGAAAAAGCTAAAGGGGGCCAGTCTTAGTGAAAACCCGAAAGGGCGCTGAAACTGGTAATGTGAAAAAAAAAAAAAAGAGAAGAAAAGAAAAAGGGGGTTAAAAATAGAGATACCCCGATGGACTTAAGAACGCAACCACATTGTGCTCTTAAGGGTAAAAAGATCGAAAAATCCGGCTGAGGTGAAAACTCAAAAGGGCACTTCAGGCAAAATAGATAACCCCTCAACGTGAAAACCCGTAAAGGACGCGTTGGAAAAAGCTAAAGGGGGCCAGTCTTAGTGAAAACCCGAAAGGGCGCTGAAACTGGTAATGTGAAAAAAAAAAGAAAAGAAAAGAAAAAGGGGGTTAAAAATAGAGATACCCCGATGGACTTAAGAACGCAACCACATTGTGCTCTTAAGGGTAAAAAGATCAAAAAATCCGCTGAGGTGAAAACCCAAAGGCACTTCAGGCAAAAATGGATAACCCTTCAACGTGAAAACCCGTAAAGGGCACGTTGGAAAAAGCTAAAGGGGGCCAGTCTTAGTGAAAACCCGAAAGGGCGCTAAGATTGGTAATGTGAAAAATAAAGAGAGAAAGCATGAAAGGGGGGACTTCACTGTCCTTCATTCAATATTTACAGAATCACAAGTCGCTATGTAACAAACAAGCAGAGCATAATAGCTACTGAATACAAGAGAAAACAGGGCCAAAATAGAAAGGCCTATGCATAACTACTTCGATCCAAAACGAAGCCAGGAGGGCTTCTTCCTTTTCAGTCGTTCAACCTCTTTGGTCTTGAAAGAAGTGGAGCGACATGTTCTTCATCATCCTTAATGAGGGCGGCCTCCTCCTCGGAATCTTTGGCGTCGCCCTTGACTTCCTGTTCTAGAGAGGAGCGTGCCTCCTCGAGTTCGCGCTGCAAACGGACAAGATTTTCCATCTCTGCGGTGATCTTCAGCTTCCGTGCCTTCCGGCCTTTACACACCTCAGCAAGCCGGGAGATACATCTATCAGCCTCGCTGGCTAATGAACAAATGTCGCACTCCAAGGTCTGAATACGTCGGTCATAAGGGGCCCAGACCACATTGCTGTGGCGGCGACATACTTCATCCCAGATATCTCCAACAACTTCCGGAGCAGGGGTGGCTGAAAATCCATAACAGATATGAAGCAAGAAGAAGAAGAAAGATAGCCACTCCACATATCTCCTCGAAGGAAAAAGGAGTCGTAGCCGTTGAGCGAAGCCAAAAAGGTTAACTCTCAGCAGCAGGATTCTGTGTCAAATCCTAGATAAAGTCAAAAAGACAAAATTTAGGACAAAGATGTCAGGTCCAATTCAAGCAGATGTCAAGGAGCCGGAACCCAGAGAGGAATATCAAATTTAAACTTAAATCAAGTCAGAATCTCGAACCTCAAGAAAGGATTTCAAATCAAGCTATTGAATAGAACCTGGAGGATAAGTTCTAGCAATCAAATTTCCAACCCAACTCTGAGCAAGGTCAAAAAGACAAGCTTCGGAAAGGGAAAACCAAATTAAGTATTCAACAAAGCCAGAAAGGCAAGTCTCAAGAAATTTTTGGGATAAAGTCGAAAAGACAAAGACCCAGGCAAAGGAAATCAAAGTCAGTTCTGAATAAATCCAAGGAGCGGAGCTGATGAAGAGGCATGGCGAAACTGATCGTGGCCCAAGATTGTTGACCTCACAGTGAAGTACTGAAGCGCGTCAACTACGGCTACGATTTTTCAGTTCAAATTCCACGGCAAGTCAGGAAGATCAAAGTAAAACTCAAAGAAAGCACGGGACGTCCTCCTGCGCCTTCGACTTCGGTGCACTTCCCGTGGGGGGCATTTGTTGAACCCCAAAAAGTTACAGACAACATCCTGGGTACTTCCCTTCAAGGATAAACCAACAACTCTTCAAGCCGCGTTAAATCTCCGAACAAGTCGGAAGAAATTAACGCCTTGTACTAAACATTGAAGTACAAACATGGCATGGAAGAAAAATCCAGTAACATGAGGTCTATAAAGACCAAGTGACAAATACAAATACAGATACAACACGGAACAAATTCGGCAGCACAAAGTCCATAAAGACCAATTGTGAGATACAAATACATGGAAGAAATCCAACAATACGAGGTCCATAAAAGACCAAGCATGAAGTACAAGTACAAGTACAAGCATAGAACAAGCGGCGACAGAAGCTCCAAGGATGCAATGCAACTCTTCACCGGGCAAGACTCCGAGCAAGGGGAGCAGGATTTCAGCAAAACAGTCCCCCCTAAATGAGCCCTTATAGCCTTTATAGGCCATCCTCCCCCCCATTTCAAAAAACCCTTAGGTCTAAGGGGAATGGGGGGAAGAGGAGGGCGGTTGGAGGGGAGGCCCCCTCCAACTTCTGAAACATGAAACCGGTTGGGGGGGTGCTCCCCCAAACGGTTTTATGTAATCAGGTTGGAGGATAGTTGGAGGGGAGGCCCCCTCCAACCTTTTATATAAAACGGTTGGGGGGACTCCCCCTCCAACGGTTTTATATAAAACAGGTTGGAGGGGACCCCCTCCAACCTGTTTTATGTAAAACCGGTTGGAGGTGCTCCCCCTCCAACCGGTTTTATATGGAAATCAGGTTGGAGGGGAACCCCCCCCCCAACCGTTTTATGTAAATCAGGTTGGGGGGGTGCCCACACCCCAACCTGTTTTATATAAAACAGGTTGGAGGGGAACTCCCCCCAACCTGTTAATGTGCTTCCCCCCAACCGAAATGGGGGTTCTCCCCCCTCCTTCTCCTGTTTATGCAGGGAGGGGAGGAGAAGCCAACCCCTATAAAAGGAGAGGCACTCCCTCCATCTGAAATGGGCAGAAAAAACCCCATAAGCCCTATATGCTGGAGGAGAAACCCCCATAAACCCCCATATGCTGGCCGGCCAAGCCGATAAACCCCCCTACATGCTGTGAAAAACAGTCCCCCAAATCCTTGTAAACCAGTCCCCCAAAAATCCCTGCTGGTTGGCAATCCCCCAAGCCTTGTAAACCAGTCCAAAACCCTTGTAAACCAGTCCTCCAAGCTTGTAAGGCCAGGGTTCTGAAATTTTCAGAAATATTGCAAATCTTCTTGTTCTCCCGATCTCCTTCCATCCGTTCTTCCAATTCTTTGGTTTGGCGTAAAGGTATTGGTTTATTCCTTGTTCAATATGGTGTGAGGAGTGCCCGATAACGTGGAAAAGAGCGGGAGATCGCCATCGTATACGGCTCCGACATCTCCCTCGCGCCACATCCCCACATCGAGCAAGTCTCTGTGGGGATCTAGGGGTTTAAATACCGTCCATATCGAGCAAGTCTCTATGGACATATGGTATTTAAACACCCTTGTTCTCTCTCTCTTGGTATATTTATACCCCACATCGAGCAAGTCTCTGTGGGGGATTCAGGGGTTTAAATACCGTCCATATCGAGCAAGTCTCTATGGACATATGGTATTTAAACACTTTGTCTCTCTCTCTCGGTATATTTATACCCCACATCGAGCGAGTCTCTGTGGGGGATTCTGGGGTTTAAATACTGTCCATATCGAGCAAGTCTCTATGGACATATGGTATTTAAACACCCTTTGTTCTCTCTCTCTTGGTATATTTATACCCCACATCAAGCAAGTCTCTGTGGGGGATTCAGGGGTTAAATACTGTCCATATCGAGCAAGTCTCTATGGACATATGGTATTTAAACACCCTTTGTTCTCTCTCTCTTGGTATATTTATACCCCACATCGAGCAAGTCTCTGTGGGGGATTCAGAGGTTTAAATACTGTCCATACGAGCAAGTCTCTATGGACATATGGTATCTAACACCCTTTGTTCTCTCTCTCTCGGCATATATATACCCCATATGGGCAAGTTTCTATGAACAAATGGTATTTAAATA
>JACBKR010004404.1:0-23985 GCA_014218235.1 Colocasia esculenta | reverse complement strand
AGAGCAAGTACTAGACATCAAACCATTGAACATGATTAAATACTAAAGCAAATTCTTCTCATTAATAACTTTTCAAATGTCTAGTTACAACAAATAATATCAGAGCCATTCTATAGGACCCAATTACATTGAAATAAAAGTAAAAGACTAAACTAACATCTAACATAATACTAAGACTCTAGGGTACTCATGACTTCACTCCTGGTCGTTCCATCCTCTTGAGTGTAAGGTCATCCTCGGTCTCACCTAAGAACACACAATGACAATAACACAGGGTGAGCGATAACGCCCAGTAGGACTTAAATCTCAATAGTCAAGTAGGTTAAATAATAATGCATTAAAATAGCAGAATAACTAAAGATAGAGAGTGAGAGAGTTATGTAAAAGATGGCAGGATAGGCATGATGGAAATAGCACAAGCTTTCTAAATATAGCACAAGTGTCGAGTATAGCACAAATAGCAAGATGGCCATAGCACAAAGTATAGCAATAGCACAACGGGTATAGTATAGCACTTTTTGTCAATAGACAACAGAGAATATAGAACTTTTGATTGTCATTAGATAGTCGAGATAGATAGCACTCGAGTGTAATGCCAAACTCTCTGATCATTTAACTCCCATGGGTGCTAGCACTTCGGGCGCACATCCCAGGACCAGATCGGGCCCTTTATATATTGTCAGGCATTGGTATATTGTTTATCTTTAGACAATCAGTCAATGGCCAACAAAGAGTACAAGAAATAGATGAGAGTATAGATGAATAGACAAGATAGTGGAGTGTGAACGTGAATAGATGAGTGAGTAGAGTATAAATGAGAGCTAGTGGACATTGCACATGGAACGTCGAGTAACGAGCGATAGTAAAAGTTGCACAACACACACGTTTGGTGTTGGCAGTCTGGTGGAATACACAACCCTTCCACTGGCCTTGTTATGCACAGGGTCCAGAGGTCCGGCGTGATTAGAGATAAGAGCGAACTTCTAATAGCCGTTGGATCATGTTGATCCCTAAAGGGGGCATAGGTGTTAGGGTACAAACCAGCTCGTCGACCATGTGGGAATCCATGGACAGAGGGAGACTTACGGAGGCCTTGAACAAGGTATTCACTAGTCGGCAGAAGGGAATATCTGACAGAGAGTTCGTCCAAGTCAAGAGAGAGTGTGTATATAGAAAACAAGTTCTCGAGTTCTAGAGGAATTCTAGAACAGTGGAGCGTCGGTATCGGTGTTCCCAAAACAATGTGAGAAACGAAGGACAAGTCCTTTTAAAATATGGCAATTCACTTAAAATTGAGATAAATTACCAGATATATTATGGGAAATTTTCATGTCATGTTAAGCATATTGGATGGTTCAAGTGTGGGCATGGTCATGAAGTTGTAGATAGAAAGTGGTCATGTGCATGTCTTTTAAAACACACATTAATGTTCAATTTATAACAAGTGTATTTACTGTGTGTAAGACTGTTAACAAAGTGTTCAAGTGCTGTAGAAAGTTAGACATCATAAATCGGGGGTTTTCATGCAAAAGTCTGAGATCGCGACGCACCCTCAGTAAGGGCGCAACGGGGTTAGGTAAGAACGCGACAGGCCTTGTATAGAACGCGATGGGTGTCAGATCAGGAAGGCAGAACGCGACGACAGCCCTGTCGCGTTCAGAACGCGACGGGAGGTGCTATCGTGATAGCCTGAGAACACGGCCTATCGGGCCATCGCATTCTCAAGTCCTGTGCTTGAGTCCGACAGGAAAGGACAGTTCTTGGATGCGGCCAGAACTTCTTATATTGACACAGGGTGGTTCAGAAAATAAAAACTAAATGTACAATCAATACAAAATTCATGAAACCAATTTAAAGACTCTAGACATGTAAGGGTACTTCCAGTAAATAGGAATTGGAAAACAGCAAAGGTTTCGGCATGGTTTAATCAAGTGTATTATGAAGAACATAGAACTATGTACATTTGAGATGAAGATTTAATTCGAGCAATATAGTGGATGGAAAATTAGGGCTTTTAGGGGCAAACAAAGCCTAACTAGCATTAGTAAACTCTAGTTAAAAGTTGAGTGCATGGGGTCGAGTAACATGGAGATCAAGAATTTAGAAGAGGGCTCGGGCTTATGCTAGTGCAGAACATGAAAAATCAAAAGAAAATATAGGCTTGATGGAAAAAAATGAAATCAGAGGGCTTTTGATCCTAATGATTGGATCAACCTACAAACAAAGTTTTATGATTTTTGCTTGTGAGAATGCCTACCTTAGTCATTTTCCTTCTCTAGGATAGAATGAAGACGGGGGTTGAGAGCTTGAGCAGCATTCTCCCCACGAATTCTCCTCCTCCTTGGCATCTCTCCTGGTCCAACAATCTTGGCAACGAGCTAGGGCGGCCATGGGGGTTTAGGAGAGTATTTATGTCTCTTATGTTTCTAATTCCTAATAGGACTCTATTCCTATTAAATTTCAGGATTTCCTATTTCTCTCACCCTTTCCAAGTGAGAACTTCTAATTGGGTTAGGAAGGGAGCTAAATTCGTGTGGCCCAGCAACTAGGGTAGGTTTAAGAATCCAATCCAACCCAAACTTTCTATTTAATGCATTAAATACCTCTTTTCTATTTAAGTAATAATTAAGTTACGAATTACGGTATTTCCATTATTCTCCTTTTAAAAATCTCCATTTTGGCCCACTAATTTCTAATGGGTCCATTTTACAAAGCCCATTATTCTTTTCATTAATGGGTTTTATTCAATTCTCTTTTCTTTGATTTTCTAATTAATTTAATTAGTTTCCTTTTTATATTATTAATTTTTTATTTTCCAAAAAATTCAGGTTGCTACAGACCTCTTGCTCTCCTTCACCTGTAGGGAGTAGGGGTGAGCCTCGCAAGTCACTGGCTCAGTAGGAAACTCTCCCGAAAACCGGCAAACTAAACTCAAGTACGTAAGCAGGAAGCTAAGCCAGCAATTTATAAGGTAAGCTAAGCGGGATATCAAAGTGGTAAATACCACTTACCACTTGTCGTTAACACAAAAACCAATTTAAATAATAAACAGCAAAACTACAACTCGGGGACAGGGTAAAGTAGAGACTGCCACATTCGAGCTAAGTAAAGTGGTTCACGACACCAGCAATTGACTCGGACAAACCAAAAGGTCTACTCTCAGCCTCGCAGCCATGGATGAAAGGTCTACTTGCCGCTCCACGGAAACAAGTCAAACAACTCGGAGACCAACCAACACCAAACCGCGGATGACACTGTCGCAGGCCCATGCTTGGCACCTATAGGGACTCGGGTCTGAGCTCCTAGAGGAGGCACTGGTAAAGGACTAGTTGGGGACCCAATGAGTTACTGTGTCCGTACCACCAAACTACGAGTGCGCTACAAGCGACAGAGCAAACAAACTCACACAAGTCGATGTTCCCACTGTCATTTTCCCTCAGCCAGATGTACAACTCAAACAAGGAGTGAGGGTGTCTAGGACTGATGACACAAAACTTGGCGGTACAAAACACAAGTACCGGGACAAGCCTCGAGCACAAGCCTGGGCTCACACAGAACCTGGGGCACCCAACTGAAGGGGAACCACGGTAGGCGTCGTACTACTTGCCATGTACACACAAACACGTGCTACCGCGCAAACCATGTGAAACCTCAAGTCAACCATGTGAAACACTGTACACTGACTACGAGAACAACATGCCAGTCACGTGTACCACTTGCTAACCTAAAAAATATGCACTCGGAGCGCGACAGGTGCCAATGCACCGCATATACATGCCATGTACAAAAAATAATAATAATCAGATCAATTCCACCATTAAAATTGTGCACAAAAGGACCTCTCGGCTGAGGTCGCGACATTGCGCAGTGTCGCCTTCAGAACGCGACACAACGATATGTCGCGTTCATAACATGAACGCGACGGGTCGGCCTGTCGCGTTTCAGAACGCAACAGGGGGCTCTGTCGCCTTCACAGGTGAAAACCCTAATCGGGGAACCCTTCCGGATTACCACCGCAAACCATGCAAACCCTGTTTAATTCTCCTTTTCATGCTTTAATGGATACCCTAGCATGGTATCTACTGTTCTAAACATCAAAAACCAATCATACAAGCATCTCATGCAATTAAATGGTGTAAAATGGGCAGAATTCCCCTACCTTTGCGAAGAACGTGAAGAACGAGACTATTTCGACGTTTCCCCCGCTCCACGCAAGATCCTCGTGGCGAGAACATGCCAAACGCACCCCAAATCTGTCGAAATGCCCCAAAAATTGCCACAGCACCCTCCTCCTGGCCGAGCAGAACTGTTTACAGCTCTGCTTAGCCAGGGCAACTTAAAAATGCCCAATGGTTGGGAACGCGATGGACACCTCCGTCGCGACTAGAATGTGACGGGAGAAGGCATCGCCTTCCTAGGGCTGACGTCTACATGTTGTCCTGCGCGCGACACACGGCACACATGCAGACGACGACTGCTCATCAACAGCACAATAGGAACACGAAATGCAGGACTGTCGCCTTCAGACGTGACATGCAGGACTGTCGCATTCAAATCGCGACGTCCTCACTGTCGCGCTCACAGACAGTGAACGGGCTGGTGTTTTGGGCCCAGCCTGCTAGCCCACAAACACCCCAAACCTGCTCTCATACCTGAAACATAACACATTGGCCACACACTGGCCACCACAACTACAAACGAAGGATCCGTAAGGATACGAAAAACGCGAGACGTTGCATTACTATCATAAAAAGAAATTCGACCTCGAAATCAGAACACAACTCATGAATTAAAGCTTAAACACCATAATAAATACTATCATCTAAAAAGATTTAAAAACTTACTCAAACAAATATGGATACGCCTTAACCATTTCCTCGGCTAATCCAAAGTATCCTCTCCTCCCTGCCTATTTTCCCATCTGACTTTTACCAGTTCAATTTCTTATTCCTCAGCTTCTGTGTTACGACCTGTGATCTACACTAGGTATTCTGGCATAGACATATATAGTTTCAAATCCTCCTCTAATAACTAACTATTTGTGCTGGATCTTCAATACATTTTCTCAACATAGAAACATGAAAAAACATCATGAGCGTTAGTAAAATTAGCTGGCAAATCAATTCTATAGCAGTCTCCCTGATTCTTTCTAATACCTTGAAGGGCCTACATACCTCGGGCTCAATTTTTCTTTCTTACTAAACCTCAATACACCTTTAGTATGAGAAACCCTCAGAAAAACAAAGTCTCCAACTTCAAACTGAAGTGATCTGCGACGATTATTGCATAGCTTTTCTGTCGGCTTTGGGCTGTCTGCAATTTTTCTTGATAAATCTGACCATTTCTATTGTTTTCTAAATTAATTTAAGACCCATTACCTGTCTCTCTCCCACTTCATGCCAATTTAATGGAGTTCTACAGGGCCTGCCATATAATGCTTCATACGGTGCCATTCCAATACTGGTATGATAACTGTTGTTATAAGCAAAACAAACTCAAAATGGTGCTCAAAGGTGCTCCCAACTGCCTCCCACACTAAGCAACAAGCTCGTAACATATCATCAATTGTCGGTATTGTTCTTCTGTCTGACCATCTGTTGTGGGTGATAGGCTAAACTGTATTTCAATTCGTACCAATTACGCTTTGTAAACTTCTCCAAAAACCAAGTAAACCTTGGATCCCTATCAGAAAACAATTGTCTTCGAGATGCCATGCAACGAAACAATTTTGTCAACATAAATTCTTGCTAATCTTTCTACTATCTAGGACATACTTACTGCTACTAATCTGCATACTTAGTTAATCTGCCAATACATACCAGATTCATTATGTCCTGTAGCTGTTCTTGGTAACCCTGCCACAAAATCCATAGCAATGTCGTCCCATTTCCACTGTGGAATAGGTAGCGGCTGTAGTAAACCTCTAGGCTTCTGATGCTCTGCCTTATTTGTTGACATACTGTACATCTTGTAATAAATTCCATATTTCTCTTCTCATGTGTGGCCACCAAAAGTACTTTTTAAAATCTTGATACATTTAGTGCTACCTAGATGAATTGTATATCTGGATTTATGTGCTCTTCAAGAATCTTTGTTTGACTTCTCTTCTACGGGTACATATAACCTGCCTCTGAGCTTGACTACACAATTATCATCAATGGTAACATCTTTCATTTTAAAATTTGTGCTAAACTTCCATCGGTTCTCTGAGCTTCAATAATCTGCTAATACAAGATGGCTCTACAGCACTACAGGCTATTACTGTTGCCACTGACTACTCGAAACATATAGTGAATTCTCTGCTATTTTCCTCGTATAACTTCCATCTTTTATCATCATATAACTCATGTATGCTTTTCTGCTCAATGCACCAGCTACCACATTGGCCTTACCCGGAAGGTAAGCCAAACTGAAATCATAATTTTCAAATATTCTACCCATCTACGCTGACGGAGATTCAAATCTTTTTTAGAAAAGATATACTTCAAAGTTTTATGATCTGTAAATATTTCAAATCTTTCACCATAAAGATAATGCCTCCATATTTTTAAAGCAAAAAACATGCTGCTAAGTCCAAATCATGCGTTGGGTAGTTCCCTCTGCTGGCTTCAATTGCTGGATGTATAAGCTATCACTTTACCATGTTGCATTAATACTGCTCCAAGCCTCTTCTCGATGCATTAGTATAAACCACAAAACCACCTGCCAATGGTAATGTCAATATGGGAGCTATTGTAAGTCTCTTTTTCATTCCATGAAACTTTTCTGGCATTCATTTGACCACACAAATGGCACATTTTTTCTGGTTAATTTAGTCATGGGTGCTGCAATTCTAGAGACCTCCTGAATGAAATGCCTATAATAATCTTCCAAGCCCTAGAAACTCCTAATTTCTGTGATTGTCTTTGGTGCTTCCCATTTCATAACTACCTCAACTTTAGTTGGATCGACTGCAACTCCCTCTGCTGAAATAACATGACCTAGAAACTGAATTCCTTCAACCAAAACTCACACTTATTGAATTAGCATACATTGATATCTCACAAAAGTTGCAATGTAAGCCTCAATGAGTTGCATGCTCCTCTCCAGATGCTGAATAAACCAGTATATCATCTAAAAAAACACTATAAAGTGATCCAGATATGGGTGAAAAATTTGTTCATCAAATAATGAACGCTGCTGGGGCATTGGTTAGCCCAATGGCATAACCACAAATTCATAATGCCCAAACCTAGTTATAAATGTTGTTTATCAATATTCCTCCTTATTCTTAACTGATGATACCCTGACTCAAGTCATTTTGGAAAACCCTTAGCTGAGGGAGCTGATCAAATAGATCATCAATCTTGGCAATGGATACTATTCTTATTGTAACATCATTCAATTTCTTGTAGTCAATAACCATCTAAAGCTGTCATCTTCTTTTTACAAATAACACTGGGCTCCCCACGGAGAAGACTTGGCCTAAGAAATTGGCAAAGTCCCTGGTGCATTCAATCGTAAAGTCCACCTCTCCTTATGGAGCTAAACCTAAAAGTCATTTGGAAATACATCCACAAATTCCTGACTACTAGAACCGCCCTCACTGATTTACAGTCTCAACCAAGCTCACAGAAGTCAAATAAGCTACACATCCCGCATTTAATCATTTTAGCTCTATTTGTTGAAATTATATATAGGATTGGAGGTAGCATATACGGATTGAAATTCAAACACTACTCCATCGGGATGACAAAACCTGATTCTCTTTTTTCTGTAATCTACCATAGCTCCATAGGCTTCAAGCCAATCCATACCAGGATAATATCTTATCCCTCAATGTAAAGCAATAATTACTGAATTTGATTCCCTTGAATCACAATAGGAGCCTCATCTACATAACAAGAGGCAGATCACCGGCTTTGTTCCTAGCCGCGATAGCCTGATTGTCAGCCTGAACCACATTTTGTAACGCTTGGGTCAATCCAGCTATTGTTTCTTGCATAGCTTGCCACTGTTTGCGAGCCATGACAGTTGAATGAGAGAGTTATGAGGGTTCTTGAGAAAGGATAGAAAGCAATTAATGTCTCCAGATACATTATAAGAGTCAATGGGTAGGAGTGTTTTGTTTATAACATTCCCAATCTCTACTCATTCTCGCCAGGTACTATATTTAATTTCCATGACTAGGTTCCATAGGTATCTCTTAATCCTGAGACATATATCCTATTTGATTTTCCTAGGCTCTGATACCACTAAACTGTCACGTCACGAGAACTATGTAGCGGATATTAATTTGAATAATTCCAATCAATATTTTGAGATGTGAACAGTCGGCAAATAAGCCTCTAGCTAGCACACACTAAGTGTATACCAACACAACATCATAATAGGGTCCAAATAATGAACTCAATTGAAAGTGTGTTTAAATCTCATTTCCTTGTTTCAAATGAACTAATACAGGACTAAGACTCAGTAAAAGGAAAAGTACATTTATTCCTCACTTCCTACTACATTGTTCTAACACTCAAAGCAAACTAACTAGCTAGACACAAGTGTTGGGATGCTCATCACTCGGATGCATTCCCATCCTCGACTTGCTCCTCCTCTTGAATTTCGTAATCACCTAGAATTGTTAAAAGTAGGGAATGAGCAAACTAACCCAGTAGGATTTATATCTCAATGTGTGGGCAATGATATAAGTGATTAGCAATTTAGATCTAGGTAAGCCCGATTGTCAAGAGATGCATGTACGATTAAAACTCATTAAAACATGATATATGAACAAGCTAGATAGAGTGATCATGATAGAGCAAGATCTACAACGATATAACGAGCAAGAGATTATCAATAGTGAGGCATGTAACAAGCACGCAAGATATCACTTTAAATTGCAATAAATGCAAGATGGCCATATCACACAACCAAGCAAGCACGAGCACGAACTTTAACACGATTCACTTAATCAGGCACATAGACACTAATGTACACCAAGGAAAGATCCACCTTGAAATGCACACTAGGACACGTGTATGTGGTTATTGTATCTAGCATTCAACACGCAAGTACTCCCAGTGCAGATGCAATGTCAATAATCATTATAGCTCATGGTTAATAGTATATTTATGACTCTCCATCATTGGGGCTAGACTGGAGCCCTTGGACACTCGCCGTGCCCGATCAGCATCTCACTATTTTTAAATGTAGATACCATAGTCATTAATGCCAATGAGAGTTTCAAGATTTAAGCATGTGTAATGTCATGTTCATTATAATGATGAGAATAAGTAATAAGTAATGTGAACATGATTTCATGATACAATAGTCAAGAGATAATGTCGGCAGCATAAGGGCGCAATTTATACTTTAGTTCACTCTTTATATTAATGGCTTAAGTCTAGATTAAAAATCACACTCACGAGAACAAGATGAGAGAGGAAGTGCACGCTATCTCCAGGGAACTTCAATGGTACAACCATCTCGATCTCCATGAGGGAATCCACGGAGTACGGAGAATTACGGAGATCTTAAAAGAAAGGTTCATAGACTACTGATACGGAATGACCGGCCATGAGTTTCCAATCCCCAAGAAAGGGCTGCCTATGAGTGCAAGTGTGTAGTGATGTACGTAACTCAATCCACATTCCATTGGTTCCAAGCTTGCGGAAAACAATTAACATGATAGCATGAGATGGAACTATGCAATTAACCAACATGGTTGCAATATTTTAAAATAGCAATTAATCACTTTAACAAGCTAGAACAATGGATGATTCAATCAGTAGTTTGCAAGAAAGGATCATAGCATTAATGAACAATATAATAGTCTTCACATCGTTATGTATTTAACTGGGTTGCGGGCTTTTAGGCCATTAGACAGACTACACAATGCATATTAAGTACATACCATGCAAGACTAACATTAAATACTATAAACACAGGTCTCGGGTAGGCCTTGAAATCACGTCCTACACAGTAGACGCTTCATAACACAGTGTATAGTCAAACACAGCTAGCTGTGAAGAATGTAAATCGCGTCCACGTATGTGGTTGCCTTTAACATTGAATCGCGACGGGGTATCCCGTTGCGTTCCTAAAATTCATTTAATAAAATAATATAAAAATCGCCAAAATCCTTGGGCGGGAAAAATGTCTGAATCGCGGCGGCCTTCGCGGTCGCGGTTCAGAGGTCTTCTAACAGGTCAACGGCACACTTTTTGAGGCACGGGACGCGCCTAAATCACGTTGCCCTTGGCGGACGCCTTTAAGGTAATCACAGCAGCAGAAGCTGATGCAATACCAGTCACCTGAATTGCGTCACCTGGATAGGATGCGATTCAACATTCAAACCGAAAAATGCAGAAACGGAGGGAAATGTAGCGAGCAATCGGCAAACACTATTATTCTTCTTTAGGGCTCTTGGTGTGGATGTTCCGTTCCGCTCCCGAGTGGTTGCTCCGAAAGTTCCCGAACTTTGAGAGTGAGCTCCCTCATTAGCGTGGTCGTTGCTAGTTGACTTCTTCTTGCTCTTTGACCCCCCATTTGACCAGATTGACCTAAGAGAAGAACAAAGAAACCAGCTAAGAAATTGAAGGGAGGTGATCACCAGGGCCTTACCTGTGCCCAATGAGGTATTATGATAGCGCCGGTGACTGGCCTCTCGCAGCGGTGGATGGCGGGACTTCAACTTTCTCCTCTTCGTCCGGACAAAGAAAACTCATGGTCTTGCTTGAAGTGTTCCTGAAACAAAGAGAGAGCTATTAGACTTTGAGGAAGTGTAGTAAACGTCCAGAAGTAAAGACGCGTGACCAAAAGGTGAGCCCCGTACCGGTTGCGGCTTGAGAAGAGGGGTGGCCAAATGTTATGACCACCCTTCTTCCCTCCATTTTTGGTTTGGAAACCCCCTTTTAGGTGTGTAGGGAAGTGCACTACGTGCCTAGAGTGTGTGTGTGTGAGAAGTGACTAGCATGCAAGACTAAGAGAGAAGGAAGGGAAAGAGAAGGAGAAGAGGGAGATGATCCTCTTTCGTAGGCGTGGATGGCTACTTTGTGGGCTCCTCCAGCTCGTGGTGAAGCCTCCTGGACGCTCCAAAGGTTGAGGGACAGAGAGGAAACAAGAGTGGAAGCTCTCAAGGCTCAAGTGTGTTTTCTCTCTCTTCTCTCAAGGCATCAAGGCTCTAGCTCGTCCAACATCTCCCCCCTCACTTAGAAGGCTAAGGAGTACCGTATATAGGCAGTGGGGGTGGAGCTAATGAGCATAGGATGCTCAAGTGTGAGGAAACACACTTAAACATGTGGCAATCTATGTAAAAAGGCTTAGACCAATGAGAGGGGGCCAAGTAGGATTTTTACTAGGTCAATGGGGTGCCAAGGCCATTTGCCCGTTGGGAACGGCCCCATGCATTGCATGGGTGAGAGAATGGCGCAAGTGGGATATATTCTCGGGCAGTTGCGTACACTAAGTAAACCCAGGTTGACGTCAAGCGATGCTGCTGCCAACCCCATACAGACGTCAACATCTGTGGGCATCCACCGGAGTCGACGTCAAGGGGTGTTGCTGTCAACATGCAGTCAGCGGCAATCGATGTGGATGTTTACATGCGATCCTAGGCAAGTCAACAAGTGGTCAAACAAGCCTTATTGGGCCATGAACCATGCGGGGATGGGCCAAATCTCACGTCTACAAATGCCCCTCTAAGACATCCGACCTTGCAAGGGAGTGAAGCAGAATGAAAGGGTGGTGTCTCGGTAAACAAAGGACGCAGAGATTTAATAGAAGGGACCATCTCTGAGGATAGGAATTTTAGCAAGCCATACGAATGAGTTAGGCTAGAAACAAGTGACGAATCATCTAAGAGACAAGTGTGAAAAAGGAGGGAGGGTGATCTACCCATGTAACTACAACTGCAACCCAATGGTAGGGTCCCCGACATTGCCAAGTAAGACTTTGACTAGTTTCTGGTGTTGTCTGAGTCAAAGGAGTTGTAATATGACAGTTGAATCAGGAAAATTTCACAACTGAAGTCCGTCGGGACCCGCTGACATAATCAGGATGTTTGTCCAATCAGGGGGTTATGAAGATAAAAGGGATTGATTGTACTCTCAAAAGATTATCAAAAGATTCTAACTGGAAACAATGTTTGGAAAGCCGGAAGTCCAGAATTGAACTCATGACTGGCAAAAGGTTCACATGAACTCAATAAGAGTGATTGACTACTTTGTGATTTTCACAGTGGGACTGCTGGAGATAATAGGAGAATGTGCAACAAAGACCCGGTATCAGCTTGGATACTCAAGAAGATGGTGCTGATTCAGTTGGCCAATCGAGCGGAGTGCCACGCAGCGATTTGAGGAAAATCTTCATTTTGTTTTGAGTTAGTAAGAGAATGTTAGCAGTGAAGACCTAAATGCATGTTGGTGTGGGTTCCCTATCTAAAATGCAAGTTAGAACCAGAGGAAATTTCTAAGGCCATACAAATAACTGAGAGATCGTAAACCCGTCATAGTTTTTGGTAAAGGGGAACTCTGGGTTCACGGTCGCCAAGTTATTCACCTCTGGTGACTAAACCTATGTTAGACATACCTGTACAACACTCAAGATCATATGAGTGTCCTTAGATTTGACGTGTCGCCTGTGCTTAAACATCCTGCAATATAACTTGAAGCACAAGATGAGAAATAATAGCCATATGAATAATGGAGCTCTAAAAAATCGCCACAGTTGACGTCAACCCCGATTGCCGTCAACATACAGTTGACGTCAACATATAATGCCGTCTACCAGAGTAAGCATCCATCTATGCTGTCGTCAAGAGTAAACTGACGTCAAACGATGTTGACGTTAACATGCCAGCGGATTAAACCAAAAAAAAATAGCTATTGGGAGACCATTAGGACTCTTCCATCTTCAACCTCATCCTCTCCTTCCTCAACTCCGAACCAGAGGACTTTGGGACGACCTGCAGCAGCAATTATGGCTCCACATCGATCAGAACATCACGAGCATGAAACCAGGCATTCTGAGGGAGATTCTGGGGCATCTAAGCACCCGACTGGCCAATGGGTAGGTGGCTCCGATCCAAGGGTGATAGATCGGTGCATGGAGGATGTGCGGGCACGATTGGACATCTTCCCCCATTATCAGGTATAACCCTTAACTAACACTCTCTTCTACTTTCACTTGCTATTTGATATGATTGACTGACCAGTCTTCTTCCTTCTTGCAGGTGGTGTGGACCCCCTACTAGGGGGAGGCAGACGCGTCTCACCCAGACGTGGCTGCAGGTCACCCTCTCTTTGACCGCCACGTGCTGCTGGTCTGCCTGGGGACCTGCGAGCCCCTCTTCCTAGAGCTAGTGGTACGCACCCTGGGTTGGCATCAGCCGGCCCTAGAGGTACCCTCTCTAGGGAGAGAGGGACACTCCCACTGGCGCTTCTTCGCTGAGGACCGCGACTGGGGTGAGGAGCACGGCAGCACCGTCACCTACTGGAGGGGCGGAGGGGAGTAGGTCCTGCAGCACATCGACCTCTAGGATAGCGCAGCATACCTGGCTGACTACCGGGCACACTACGTCGGGCGATTCCGGCTAGACCGGCAAGTGGTAAGTGACCTCTCAACTCTAACTCTTGACATCTAATTGATTGATTCCAACCTTAAAGTGTGGATGACAGATGCCCGAGTTAGAGGTGGTGAGGCTCCTCGAGGGGCGACTGGCGGAGCAAGCCGTGGAGTTGCAGAGACTCCGCGCTGAGATGCGGTCCTTGGTAAATCACAACTCACCCTTGACCACAATTGGATTTGATTTGATTTGAATACTGACTAATCTATGTGATTGCAGAGAGAGGAGCTAGCGAGAGTGCGGGCGAGCTGAGACACGGGGGTGAGCTCGTCTGCGCAACCACCTAGCGGGACTGGCGGTCCGGCTGCGAGAGGCCCTAGGCTGGGCGGAGGCGAGGGTCCAGGAGCTGGAGGCGGAGGTAAATATTGAATCACTACCTTGCTGGATATGATTTGACTGATTGACATATTTCTTTGTTTATGTGCAATGGCAGGGAGCGGAGGCGACCCTCAAGGCACAGATGGGAGCCTGAGGGTAGAGGAGAGAGGAGTGAGGAGCGAGGCTCCAGGTGTACCACCAGGGGTATGCCCCTGTCATGCTATGTACAAAACTTGATCCTTTAGTGGACTTTTGTGCTTCTTGTTCATCCAATGTGTGTTTGAATGGTTTGCCAATTTGTTCTTGCATCCACAACACTAAAAAAAAAAAGTTAGTGTAGATCTATCTTTAGCCCTTGCCTAAAAGATGTACCTTTCTCGAGATCTGGTCAAGCGGCTAATATCTAATTAAAGATAGGAACACAAATAAAAAACTGAAGGGAAATATGTACATTCACTTTTTTTATTATTTATTTTTGATTTTTTTTAAATTTTGAGTGAAAATAAAAGGAGAAATATGTACAAAATGGAATAGAAATATGTACACATCGATAGACTCTCTTTTTTCTTTTTTTTAGAATTTTGAGTGAAAACAAAAGGAGAAATATGTAAAAAATGGAATAGAAATATGTACACATCGATAGACTCTCTTTTTTCTTTTCTTTTCTTTTCTTTTTTTTTTTGGATTTTTCATCATTTGACACTAAGACACATATCATCACAAGTCAAGGTATAGGGTCTTCATAATCCACCTAATCACAGAGGCCATAAGCAAGGAGGGTCGTGCATGATATCGTGACATTAGAGTTTGCCCCTAGCCTTCTTGATATTTTCCACCATGGAAGGTCTTAGAAGTTCAAATTGCCCCTAGAGGGAGAAATGGGAAGAAGTAAATAGGAAGTCATGTGAGGATCTGATTCAAACCACTTTTTATTTCCAAACCAAATCTCACACGAAAGACTTAGTCATCAATTATTTTCAGAGGTACTTTTCATTTTGATTCCTGGTGGAGGCACGTACTATTTGCGCCTCCTTGATTTGGTCAGTCTTTTTCTGGGTACGTACTTTTTGCTACCCTTTTTTAACCTTTTGGTTCTTTGCCCTTAGGCTTGGTTTGGCATTTTGCCTTTGCTTTGCTTTCATTGCCCCATATTGTTATGACTTTGTCTTTCAGGTGAGAGTGGTTGGTTCCCTACTTGTAGTTTGCCCTTTTCCAAACCTGACCGAGTGAGAAGAGAAAGGGGACATTGACCAAATCAGACATATCCAAGTGTACTTGTGATTTTCAGCTAATGGTCAATACTCCAATTGTAACGACCCTCCTTGTACCGGTACGGTTATACCAACCACGTCGGTACAATGAACGTCGCTACAGTGGGACATTTACCCAACACGTTCAATAGGCTGAGATGTACACAAATATAAACATATAACAGTGGAATAGAAAGGACTGAATATAACGATCTTATTCCATCATCATCATAAATCCACAGTCTATATAGTACAAAAGTGAACTAAACATTTCATAACTAAAAATAAATTACATTGTCCACTACTGAATTACACAATATCTTTATTACATACTAGGAAAAGAAAGTACAATAAAGAAATTCTTCCACAATGGTGCTCCTCCTCACGCTCGGAGTCGCTCCCAACAATCTCCTCCCAAGATATGGAAATACCTGCACCTGTATGCCGAAGCAAGAGTGAGTCTAATAGACTCAGCAAGTAAACCCATGCACATTATACATACATACATCATATTCACAATGAAACTTCTAAAGAAACAAACGCACATATATCATGGTTCAAACAATCTCTACATCCTATGCATGATGTTCTTGTAATCCTAAAAGACATGATACATACTTTATGTTACTACTCACGTCAGGTATTAAACCTATCACATACTTCCCACACCTTTTATTAACATACTATATCAAATTAAAACTCATTCCATTCATGCTATAACATATATGCAACCTAAGCATGGATTTTACACATAATGGAAGTAATACTTTTAGCATGCAATCTATCTACATTGAGCAACATGACACATGCTATATCATCATTAGATGTAAACCTATCACATGATTTCTACACATTCATTAACATGCTAGTTCAATTTAATCTTATCTCATTCATGCAATAATATGAAAGCAAGTTAGGCATGGAAATTCACATATTGAAAGAGACATATCTAACATGGATCCTATACACATTCTCGCATACATGACACATTATATACATAAGTAGTTTGCTGATTTAGTATGAATTTACACATTCATGTAACAATTTACATTGTTCACATTGTTTTATACCGGATCACATTGTTCACATTTACACATATCATTTCACATTTGCACATAACATGTGCCACATTCACATATCACTTGCACATACCTTGTGCCACACACATATCATTTTTACACGTTTTCCACATTTTACACATGTCCATTATTGTTCAACGAAAGCCTATCATGATACTTCTACTAATTTCATAACACATGGTGTATGGTTTATGTTCATTCCACAATAATATACCTATCACATTTTTAAACACAATAAGCTTGTGTTTGACATGGACCTAACACATTCATATCATATTTCATAATTTTACATGCTACCACATTGGTTTCACACATTCACATATTCACATATTCACTTACACATTGCAAAATTTTCACTTATACACTATCACATTTTTTTTCTCATTTAAAATTGTCGTGACACATAGTCCAAACCACCACTAGAAGACACACATACACATAACACATAGACGCCACCTAGGCAACACAGTGACGAATCTTGGTACTGCGCAGACCGGAGAGAAGCCCTCTCCACCCTAACCGGCGGTACTTGTCCACCTCAGGATTTCATCCTATTGCCCATAGGATATCACACACATGAACCTCCCGTGGGGACCTTACCACAGTACGGTTCCACAGCCCTCTATGGAAGCAGTGTCACACGCGGCACAATTTCACATTTTCCAAATTTTAACTCATACACGATTTTACACAATTTAACACATTACACTGTGTCCACATTCATGCACATGTTCAGTTTCCTAATCATGGTACTATTGTTAACAAAATTAACATTCATGGATTTACACTAACCATGCTGAAACTTGTAAATTTCGTCCACAATTAACACAAATATGCATTAAATCATCATTCTCACATGAAAATCAAAGTTTATACCTAAGGTTATCCAATCAACATGAAATTTTAAACACGGGTGTTTACAGGTGTACATCATACATACAAAGTTTCACCTTTTTTGGAAATACACACAATTTACAGAAAATAAAACATCCATTTGCATATTACCCATAAATCAGTTCATCATAGATTTATCATGGGTCATAATTAATATTCTACAACCCTGTATATATCAATCATAACATCATAGAAATTTTCCCAAGATTTTCATGCATCATATCAATTTCTGGAAATTTAAAACATATATTCATGCTCCCAATTTTTCAGTCCAGAAATTAATACAAATTACACAGTCATTAGAAAATCACTAAAATTTCAAGACATGAACTGACACTCATCCAGGTTGTTTGAAAATTGTATGGCACTTAAGTATCACATGGATTTCGTAAACATAAATTTACAATGTTTATAACCTGTTTAGCATACATTTCAGATAATTCCAATAATTCATATAATTAACAGAAATTCACATAAATCTCACAACATGACCCACTATCCATATTACATAGCATATCAAATTTACAGTATATCCTCTATGCGTGAAAGTCCAGGAAAATAGCTCATATATGGAAGAACAGCTCACTGTTCATTCCTGAAGAACTAAACGGCATGGTCTGGCCGTTCTCACAGATTAACGGCAGTCGATGATGTCGCCCAGTTCGGATCTTAACGGCAAGAGATCTTGCCGTTAAGTTCCTGTCTGTGAAAAACACAGACTGAACTCCTAAAATGAGGAAGAATGGGGGTTCCAAGACACGATTAAAAATCCAGAAAAATACCTAAGACCTACTAGACGTGTGTAGGGATAGTGTGGAATGGGTACTTGCCCTTGAATAAATCTACAAACGGATTACAAGGTCGGAGAAGCCCTCCTCGGCCAAAGCCGAGAAGCCTCCAAAACACCTCCACTCCGGCTTCTGTGATGATCCTCGCAGCACACCAGTGCCGAGGATGTGTAGCCTGATGTCAAGGGTTCCTCCTTGTCAAAGTAGATCGCCGGAAGAAGCCACCAGTCTTCAGATCTCAAGGCTCAAAGTTCTGGTTTCGCACAGGGACTTAGGGTTTCTAGGTTTTCTTTGCCAAGAGACAAAGGGGTCTCTTCCAGCTGCTAAGGGGTGTTTCTATATAAGTCTAGGCTTGGGGCATGCATGGGCAGGGTCTGATGGGAGTTGAGAGCCGATGGGAGACATCTCTCCAATCAGTGAGCAGGGCAAACCCGGGATTTCTGGGTCTGCTGCGCACAGAAATTCAGAGAGGTAGACGTCCACATAGATGGCCGTCTACTTTAGTGTTGGCGTCTATCGATATGGCCGTCTACTTTTCCCTGGCATCCACTGATGTTGCCGCCAACAAGGTCTTCGGTCAGAACATACAATCATGCAGAGAAAACCAGGTTTACTCTAAGTACATACATGCATGTTACATAAGTATAATGTAAATACTATATACACAAGGCAATGAACAATATTAACTAACTAACATATACATACAACATATACACTAAGGTAATATGTACATAACATTAAATTTACACATAATACTATACACAACATTAAATCAACACATGAACAAAAAAATGGCAAATATTTGAGGGCCTTACACCCTCTCCCCCTAAAAAAATCTTCGTCCTCGAAGATCGGATCACGTACCTGCGGTGACATCATCGGTGTTGTCTCGCGGAATGAACTACTTCATCTTCGGGCACTCTCTAATCCGATGACTTTTGCTACCACATCTGAGACATCTTCCTTCCTTTACCCAACACAAGTCTCCGCCGTGCCGCTTGCTGCACTGCACACATTCGGGCTTCTCGCTGCCTGAAGTCGCCACTGACTGGGGTGCTGACTCTGCGGGCATAGCGGACTGCTGACCTTCTTCAAGCTTCTGCATCTCCTCTCTGTCCTCTGCCATCTTCCTCTTCTGCCGTTGGAACGGTTCCGGTAACTTATCCAATCGAGCCTTTTTCTCTTCCAAATACTGCATCATCTCGTGCTCCTGCCTACATGCCACGCTAAGAGCCGCATCCATAGACCTATGGTCACATGCTACCAATTAGCCCTCAATGCCGGTCTAAGTCCATCACAAACCTCTTCGCCTTTCTGCGCTCATCAGTCACTATGTGAGGTGCATACTTAGATAATTCTGCAAACCTAGCATCGTACTCCAAAACTGACATCGAGCCCTGAGTCAACGTCAAGAATTCCTGCTCCATCTTGTCTTGGATATGCTCAGGGATATACTTGGCCTAAAACAGTCTCACGAACTCTTCTCATGTCACTTCCAATCCTACTCCTTCAAACTGCGTGCGAAGCACAGAAGACCACCATACATCCGCTCGCTCCTAAAGCATATATGTCGCCAGACTAACCTTGTCATCCTCTGCACATCTGATAGCTCTGAATATCTTCTCAATTTCCCAGAGCCAACTCTCTACAACTAACGGCTCACTCTCCCCCTCAAAAGAGGGTGGAGCCATCCTCCTAAACCTCTCCATAACGGAAGGTCCATGCTCATGCGCCTGAGGAACTGGTGCTTGAGCCTGAGCCTCTAGCTGAGCCTAAAGTGCAACCTGGGTATGGGCCTGCGTATGCATGGCCTGTAACAGACCTTGCATGAAACTCCATAATCCACCAGTGGCAGTGGGGGAAGTACAAGACCCTGGGGTGCCGGGGCCTGCTGCTCACCCGCATCCTCACGCCTAGGCTCATCCTCTCCAACATGAGCACCACGCCTACCATGTGAAGCCATATGCTGCAAGATAATTCAATCACTATTAGAAACTACGTTATTTAGTTCCTAGACACTTTCTTATCTATCTTTCGTTCATTATTAATCATTTCTACACATGTGGACAATTCTATGAAGACTTACATATTATGAAGATGATGGCATATGTATATTCATGTACGATCTCAACGGTTGCTCTGATACCAATGTCTGTAACGACCCTCCTTGTACCGGTACGGTTATACCAACCCACGTCGGTACAATGAACGTCGCTACAGTGGGACATTTACCCAACACGTTCAATAGGCTGAGATGTACACAAATATAAACATATAACAACGGAATAGAAAGGACTGAATATAACGATCTTATTCCATCATCATCATAAATCCACAGTCTATATAGTACAAAAGTGAACTAAACATTTCATAACTGAAAATAAATTACATTGTCCACTACTGAATTACACAATGTCCTTTATTACATACTAGGAAAAGAAAGTACAATAAAGAAATTCTTCCACAATGGTGCTCCTCCTCACGCTCGGAGTCGCTCCCAACAATCTCCTCCCAAGATATGAGATACCTGCACCTGTATGCGAAGCAAGAGTGAGTCTAATAGACTCAGCAAGTAAACCCATGCACATATATACATACATCATATTCACAATGAAACTTCTAAAGAGACAAACGGCACATATATCATGGTTCAAACAATCTCTACATCCTATGCATGCAGTTCTTGTAATCCTAAAAGACATGATACATGCTTTATGTTACAATCACGTCAGGTATTAAACCTATCACATACTTCCCACACTTTTAACATACTATATCAAATTAAAATCATTCCATTCATGCTATAACATATATGCAACTTAAGCATGGATTTTACACATAATGGAAGTAATACTTTTAGCATGCAATCTATCTACATTGAGCAACATGACACATGCTATATCATCATTAGATGTAAAACTATCACATGATTTCTACACATTCATTAACATGCTAGTTCAATTTAATTTTATCTCATTCATGCAATAATATGAAAGCAAGTTAGGCATGGAAATTCACATATTGAAAGAGACATATCTAACATGGACTCTATACACATTCTCACATACATGACACAATTATATACATAAGTAGCTTTCTGATTTAGTATGAATTTAACACATTCATGTAACAATTTACATTGTTCACATTGTTTTATACCAGATCACATTGTTCACATTTACACATATCATTTCACATTTGCACATAACATGTGCCACATTCACATATCACTTGCACATACCTTGTGCCACACACATATCATTTTTACACGTTTTCCACATTTTACACATGTCCATTATTGTTCAACGAAAGCCTATCATGATACTTTACTAATCATAACACATGGTGTATGGTTTATGTTCATTCCACAATCATATACCTATCACATGCATATCACATTTTTAAACACAATAAGCTTGTTGTTTTGACATGGACCTAACACATTCATATCATATTTCATAATTACATGCTACCACATTGGTTTCACACATTCACATATTCACATATTCACTTACACATTGCAAAATTTTCACTTATACACTATCACATTTTTATTCTCATTTAAAATTTCGTGACACAGTCCAAACACCACTAGAAGGACACACAAACATAACACATAACACATAGACGCCACCTAGGCAACACAGTGACGAATCTTGGTACTGTGCAGATGGGAGAAGCCCTCTCCACCCTAACCGGCGGTACTTGTCCACCTCCAGGATTTCATCCTATTGCCCATAGGATATCACACACATGAACCTTCCTGTGGGGACTTACCACAGTACGGTTCCACAGCCCTCTATGGAAGCAGTGTCACACGCGGCACAATTTCACATTTTCCAAATTTTAACTCATACACGATTTTACACAATTTAACACATTACACTATGTCCACATTCATGCACATGTTCAGTTTCCCTAATCATGGTACTACTGTTAACAGAAATTAACATTCATGGATTTACACTAACCATGCTGAAACTTGTAAATTCATCCACAATTAACACAAATATGCATTAAATCGTCATTCTCACATGAAAATCAAAGTTTATACCTACGGTATCCAATCAACATGAAATTTTAACCACGGGTTGTTTACAAGGTTTACATCATACATGAAAATTTTCACCTTTTTTGGAAATACACACAATTTACAGAAAATAAAACATCCATTTGCATGTTTACCCATAAATCAGTTCATCATAGATTTATACTGTCATGGTCATAATTAATAGTCTACAACCCTGTATATAACAATCATAACATCACAGAATTTTCCCAGATTTTCATGCATCATATCAATTTCTGGAAATTTAAAACGATATATTCATGCTCCCAATTTTTCAGTCCAAAATTAATACAAATTACACAGTCATTAGAAAATCCCTAAAATTTCAAGACATGAAATGACACATCCAGGTTGTCTGAAAATTTTATGGCACTTAAGTATCACATGGATTTCGTAAACATAAATTTACAATGTTTATAACCTATTTAGCATACATTTCAGACAATTCCAATAATTCATATAATTAACAAAAATTCACAGAAATCTCACAACACGACCCACTATCCATATTACATAGCATATAAAATTTACAGTATATCCTCATGTGTGAAAGTCCGGAAAATAGCTCATATATGGAAGAACAGCTCACTGTTCATTCCTGAAGAACTAAACGGCATGGTCTGGCCGTTCTCACAGATTAACGGCAGTCGATGATGCCGCCCAGTTCGGATCTTAATGGCAAGAGATCTTGCCGTTAAGTCCTGTCTGTGAAAAACACAGACTGAACTCCCAAAATGAGGAAGAATGGGGGTTCAAGACACGATTAAAAATCCAGAAAAATACCTAAGACCTACTAGACGGTGTAGGGATAGTGTGGAATGGGTACTTGCCCTGAATAAATCTACAAACGGATTACAAGGTCGGAGAAGCCCTCCTCGGCCAAAGCCAAGAAGCCTCCAAAACACCTCCTCCGGCTTCTGTGATGATCCTCGCAGCACACCAGAGCTGGGGATGGTTAGCCTGATGTCAAGGGTTCCTCCTTGTCGAAGTAGATCGCTGGAAGAAGCCACCAGTCTTCAGATCTCAAGGCTCAAAGTTCTGGTTTCGCACAGGGACTTAGGGTTTCTAGGGTTTTCTTTGCAAGAGACAAAGGGTCCTTCCAGCTGCTAAGGGGTGTTTCTATATAAGTCTAGGCTTGGGGCATGCGTGGGCAGGGTCTGATGGGAGTTGAGAGCCGATGGGAGACATCTCCCCAATCAGTGAGCAAGGTAAACCAGGATTTCTGGGTCTGCTACGCATAGAAATTCAGAGGAGGAGACGTCCACATAGATGGCCGTCTACTTTAGTGTTGGCGTCCATCGATATGGCCGTCTACTTTTCCCTGGCGTCCACTGATGTTGCCGCCAACAAGGTCTTCGGTCAGAACATACAATCATGCAAAAAACCAGGTTTACTCTAAGTACATACATGCATGTTACATAATTATAATGTAAATATATTTACAAGGCAATGAACAATATTAACAACTAACATATACATACATACATATATTACTAAGGTAATATGTACATAACATCTACATATTTACACATAATACTATACACAACATTAAATCAAACATAAGAACAAAATAAAATGGCAAAAATTTGAGGGCCTTACACCAATATCGTGTGGTGTGTGAAGAAACACTGCCTCACTAATGGCCAAGTAGAAAAAGTAGAGTCTCAAACCCATGACATGACAAGTGGTGAACGACAGATGACTAACTAAGGGTAAAACTTCTGAGGTGACTGCATTCCAAGGATGCGACAACTCAATTCCCTCGGCGTCCACTAACCTGTAAGCATTTCTGAGTATGCTTCTTTGACAACGAAAGGACCTCCCATTTTCTTGCAATTACTCCGGACCTGGGTGCCTTAATGACTTTGCGTTTTAGGACCATTTCACACACTTCAATTTTCTCTCAAGAAATGTTTTGGCATAAGAACGTGCAATTCTTTGACGATAAACCTGCGCATGGTTGGCCGCTATCATTCACCTTTCGTCTAAG
>JACBKR010004403.1:0-23975 GCA_014218235.1 Colocasia esculenta | reverse complement strand
TGCCAATCACCCTGATCATTAGACCCTCGCGAGTTATAGCCTTTAGGTGCTCTCCCAAGGACCAGATCAGGCCCTTATAATGTTGCCTAGCATAGTCATGTTTTTATCTTAGACAATCACACATGGCAAGAGAGTACCAAGAAGTGATGAGAGTAGTAGATGAACAGACGAGAGAGTAGGGAGAAAGTAAATAGATGAGAGTAACGAGATAGCAGATGAGAAACGGTATATTCGTAAAATGACGAGAAACACACGATAGTAATGGTTGTACGGTACCAGGTCGGGTACCGGCAGTCTGGTAGAAGTCACAACCGCCCCCTTAACCGTGTCGTGTACTCGGGTCAGGTAGTCTGGTGTGAACCCAAGACAAGAAGGAATACACTAAGGCATGGATCATATTGATCCCTAATGTGTAACGGGTTTTGGGGTACAACCAGCTCGTTGACTAAGGACGTACGCCAAAGCCAAGAAGACATACGGAGGTCTTGACAAGGAGTCCCTGGCCCAGTCGAGAGTATTCCCAATGGAGAGGTGGTCCAAGTCAAGAGAAAGTGTGTAGAAATAGGTCCGTCGTGCCTCGAGTGCTCGAAGGCCGACGGAAAACGGTAACGGTAGATAAAATGCGCGAGTAAAAACGGAAACAATTGTATTTAATAAAATAGGGAATTTAGTAATTTATTTCACTAAATTACCGAATACATTATTACGTAACTTAATAAGGTCAAATGGCAATTAATAATGTTATGTGTGTGCAAGTGTAAAGAAATCTTGAGAATATGATAGGTCATGCAATTGACTTTTAAATAATATATTTCATGCGATTATTAACAAATATAAATAATCAAATTGTTACTATTCAAAACAGTGCATGATTAGGGTTAAACTTGAGTCATATAGCTTAATTGACAAGGGCATGAGAGCAATTTCATGTGCTGGCCGAAGTCTCCAAATCGCGGCGGACCTACCCGTCGCGATTCAAGTCGCGACGGGCGGCTCGTGCGCGATCCGCAGACCGGCCGGCCTGGCTCGGACCGGAAAGGAAACCGCGGCGCCTTAGGCCGCCGCGTTCTAAACGTGACGCGCCTGCAGGGCGCGACCTGACTGATATCGAGGCGGATCGCGCCGTCGCGATAACAGGACGGTCCGACATTTTTTCCCTTTTTCCAGGGTTGATCAGATTTGACACAGGGCTCTTCTAAATTCAATATAAAATCGTATAATGACCCAAAAATCACGAATCTAGTTTCAAATGAAAGTAGACACCTAGATCTATCAGCATGAATGATTAATTTGAAATTAGACAAGATTTAGGCATGCTTTGAACAAGTTACATTCCTATGACCTAAACAGGTGCAGTCAGGGTTCAACGAATTAATTAGAGATGAATACATGATGAAAATTCTGAAACTAAGGGCGTTTGAAAGTTTAGAAGATTAGTATTTATGAGAATTTTCTTATGGTGTGAGATCAAGTATGCTTGGTGTTCACAAGCAAAGATGAAGGGTCGGGTGCATGGTTCTGACATAGATTCAAAGAATTAATTCTCCCTAATGGAAGATCAAAATAGAGCAAGACTAGGGCCGTTTGAAAGATAATAAGATGCAGTATAAATGAGAATTTTATCATGGCATGCGAGCAAGTACATGTGGGGAATTAGAGAAAATATGAGATTTTTGTTCATGGTAACAGCAGGGCTTCACGAATTAAATTCGTCCAAATGGATGACCAAAAGCAACCAGACCAGAGGGCTTTTGAAGAGGATCATGAAGTCTACCTAGGGTAAATTTTTCACGATTTTAGCTTGAGAGATTGCCTACTTTTTCGTGGAGTAAGAAAGCCCTAGTTTGGATGACGAAAATATGACGAAGAAAGCCAAGCTCTAGCCCCTTCTCCTCCAAGTCTTCCTCTAGATCGCCTCCTCTCGTCTCCAGACCTTCCAGCAACGAATTGTTGGGTGCTAGGGTCGAATGGGGGTGTTTTGATGGCTTGTAGAGTTCTAAATCACCTAAAACTCTTTCCTCCTCACTTAATTACGAATTTCCATAATTATCACCTATTGTTCTTGCTATTATCTATCTAATTGGGTAAGGGAGATGCCTAATTTCGTGGCAATGGGGTTAGAATGGGTTAGGGACTCTTATTTGAGATAAACTTGACTATTTACTATTTATCTTTGCTTTTACTATTTTCTAATTAATTAGATACGAAATTCACTTAATTACATCTCCTCCAAGATGGGCTTCATCCTATTGGGCCCAATCTATTTGGTTTGGACCATTTGTTTAACCCACTACTAATTTAGCTTAATGGGTTATTCATAAAATTCATTTTATTTCATTCAATTTCTATTTATTCTCCCTTTATTCAATTAAATCAATTTATCTCATTTATTTAATAAAAATTTATTTTTCTTGATTTTAAAATCAAGGGTGCTACAGATGAAGTATCGGAGCTTCGAGGGCTTGCGTGAGCGATTCCGAATCGGGGAGGAGTACGAGATCATCCTGATGGGAGGATCAATCGTACGAGACGACGAAGCCCGGATGCTTCATTCTCTCGCTGGATCTGCTGGAAGCTGGGTTCGGTTGCCAGTGCCGGACATCTCGAAGGACATTCTCAGAGCCTGGAAGGTTGCGCCGATTCAACTGACGCCGAACTCCTGGAGGACCATCTTTGTCTTCTGCGTCATATGCAAGAAGAGGGGACTTCAGGCGACGGCGGAGGTCTTTCAGAGCCACTTCAGCTTGGCTTCCTCGCCGCAGTCCGGCTACAGGATCGTCTACATGAAGCACCGAGCCAACCGGATGCAGATCAAATTCTCCCCCCGCTTGTCAAATAACAAGGGGTGGACAAGGCGTCTCTTCTTCATTAGTCGAAGATGGGAGCCGGAGTGTCGGACTGGGACTTCCCTGTTCGGGTGGTAGCCGCCGAAGAGGACCGACATGGTCCCTTTCCTGATCCAAGATGCGGCCAAGGCGTCCCAATCGCTGAACACTGTCTTGGTGAACCACGCGAGGGATACTTGACCGAGTACAAACTTGTCAAGTATAAACTTAGCCACGCGTGGAGTAAGTTGTCAATGCTTCTGCCATGTACATTGTTCCTAGGACAGCCATCTGACCTTGCCTCCTCTTTTCAGATGCTGCCGAACTGGCCGCCGGTCGGGATCAGAATGATATGGCCACCTACGCAGAGCGATCCCTGTCAAGTTATACTTGACATGTGTGCACGAGGATGAACCGCAACTCCGTCGGCACGCAAGGTCCCGCCAGCAGGCAGCCCGCCGAAAAATGGGCCCCGAAGTGAGTCTCCGAAAAGAGTCTGCATCCCTGAAAAGGGTGGCCGTGCCGGAGGCGGAGGTCAAGGCTGAGGAAGAGACCGAAGAGGTCCCCCAGCTCCAACTTCGGAAGAAGAGGAAGCTGGTAAAGGCGGCCGTGTAGACGAGGTCGTCCTTGGCGTTCGAGGCAAGGCCTTGATAGTAGAGGGCATGATCTCGTAGCTGGGGCTCGGAGGAGAGGAGATGGTCATCGTCACGACCAGTCAGAAGGAGGCTCCGCGGAGGAGCAAGTTGGGGCACTGATAACCTCAAGTACCGCTGAGGAGCGGGTAGAGGAGACAGACGCGGGGGCGTCAGTGCCTTGTTGGAAGGCGAGGGTGCCACTACGCAGGGGTCCAGCTCGGAGGGGGCTCCCGACGCTACGACCGCGAGGGTCGATATAGAGGGAGCGACGGAGCCCCTCCAACAACCAATGTCACTACGGAGGGTCGGTCGCAGACAGAGACTGCAGCCTCATCTGCTGTCGAGCATGTGGTCGTTGCCGAGGAGGCCGGACGTTCTCAGGAGGCGCCTTCCGGTGGCGACAGGCCAAGAGACGGCGGTCGATGTGGCTCCCAACCAAGTGGAGGAAGGAGCGAACTTGCCCGCCGAAAATACTGCCGTCGCTGCAGAGGACCGGGCTGCGTCCAAGGAAGACCAAGCACCTCTGTCAAAGGTGCTGAACGTGAGGTCGCCTGCGCGGCCACGGAGGTGCACCTGGAAGCGGCCCTGGAGCGCCTCCAAGGGAGCTCGTCAAGGGAGCTGACCCCTGCCCCACTGCGTCATAACTCGAAGTGCTGGTGCTATGCCAGGGGTTGAGTCCAGAAGTAACTCCTGAGCCATCAGAGGGAGTTCACGAAGAGCGCTGTTCGGACGACGGTGATGAAGCCGATGTCAGGGAGTTGGTCGGCGGCATCGAACGATCACTGGAGGTGCTGCGAAGGCTCGCGTCATAAGCCCAAGACCACACCAGCTGTTGGATGCCGAGATCGCGTTCTTCGAGGAGCGCGTGGAGCAGCTCGCCATCGGGAGGCCGAGCTGGTAAAGGAGAACAAAATTCTCTGTATCGCACTTAAAGCCTCCGAGCTGGATCTGATGGTCGCCCGAGCGGAGAAGACCGCACTTTCGGGGGTTCTCGCCGAGGCCGAAGTTTGAGGAGTCGCTGAGTACAAGGCCGGCAAGAGTTCCAAGAAGACTTGGAACAGTACGACGCGACCTGTTACAAGGTGGGGCTCGAGGTCAGCGAGGACTGAGGACAAAGGCTGGCACGGTCGATGTGACGGACCAGGGTATTATGTCCAATAAGGCTCCATATCCAGATTCGCCTCCCACGAACGGACGAAGTCTCGCAAGGGATATCTCACACACGTGTCCAGTAAAAATATAAAAGACAACCACATGATATAAGTCACAAGTTAGTACATGTGCTCATACGTCCATATATAATTTACAACTACCTAGGGCATACCCCGAGGGAGCACAAGCTCACACAACACTACTAACTCGACTCAGCTGCTGGTGGTACAAGTCTGACACAACGTCTCCACAAGCCGAATCAATGGTAGCCCTGAAAAGAACTGTAGGGAAGTGAGCCTCAACAAGTCACCAAGCTCAGTAGGGGCTACCCGAAACAACAACAAAACAAAGGACACCTCAACCCCAGAGGGTCTCATTGGTAACACCAATAGCCAAACCATTTCATGCTCATAACAATTGAATTTAAACTACAATTAAATATAAACAGCTTAATCAAACATAACCTCGGAAGGTAACAAGAAACAACAGGACTAGTTTGCATCGCTAGTCTGCACAACAACTGAAACGCCTAAGCCTTAAGCCTCACAGGCAAACCGTAACAACCACTGGTCTCCTACGCTTTAACCACACAGGAAAGTCACTGCCTGGGCTGCAAGCTTCCCAGGCGACCTCAACCTCGTGGGTAATAGGACAGCCAACCAAGTGCTGGTCCATTAAACCCTAAACCACGATATATCAGAAGCTACACACACCAGGTAACATGATCGGCTACAGCGGGACAATCCATCACATGCTAAAACATAATCGAAAGCTTACCTAAAGAAAGGTGAAACACCCCAAGTGGAAGGTCCCATCACATGGCCTCCACGGAGCACAGCTCCACTAAACCACAGTACGCCAAGGCCACAAGCCTTATCGGCAAATTACCCACAAAGGGTAACAGAATTGGCAACCACAAGCCAATCCATTCACAATAAACCATAAACAGAGACTTACTTAAAATGGATAAAATACAACAGGTAGCAGGTCAATCCATAAGACCTCCACATAAACAAGAGTATTACCTCAATACCTAGAAAAGTTGTGTACACTATAAAACCGCAAAGCAACCCACAAAGGGTATAGGTACCTACTACTCTGAGGTACTACAACACAAACACTCGTACGAAGGGTACAAGTAGGTGATAAACACCACACAGAACCACAACTTTACTGTGCCATCACTTAGGCCACACATTACATGTGAAATCTCAACCGGCAAGTCACACAAGCCACACCAGAGCCGACAAAGCACGAGTCGTAAAGAATGACGCCACCACACGGGAACGAACTACTGGCTGATCAGGCCAGTATCCAACCGGACAACACAACACAAGAACAACCTCTCAGTCTCGCAGTCACGGACGAAAGGTCCAACTGCCGCTCCACGAGAACAAGTCAAACAACTGTGGAGACCAACAACCACACACACCTACAGACACACAGCTGAGGTCCATGCCTGGCACCTCTAGGGTTTCTGGCCGGAGCACCCTAAAGTGAGGCACTGGAAAACAGGACTAGCTGGGGACAGTGACGTCTGCTGGTGTCCGTACCCCCAACTACGAGCGCGCTACAAGCGACTAAAAATAAGCTCTGGGAAAGCGCAGTCCCAATGTCGTCTTTCCCTCAGCCGGACGTACAACTCACTCAGGAGTGAGGGTGTCCAGGAAGACGACACTGTTACGTCCCGAGAATTATGCAGCGGATATTATTAATTAATTTGGAATATAATTCTAGTCGATATCCCGAGACGTGAACAGTCGGCAATAAGCCTCTAGCTAGCACACACTAAATGTGTAACAACATACACTCATCATAGGGCCCAAATATTGAACTTATCTAATCTTTTATTCAAATCTCAACTTATTGTATTCAAAATGGAACTATTACAACTCTTAGACTAAGGGATAACACAGACTAGACTCAATAAAAAGGAAAAGTACATAATACTCCTCACTTCCTACTATATGTTCTAACTCTCAAAGCAAATTACTATAACTAGACTCATAGTTGGAACGCTCTTCACTCGGACGCATTCCCATCCTCGACTTGCTCTTCCTCTTGAACTTCATAATCACCTAGATTGGGTAAAAGTAGGGGATGAGCAAACTAGCCCAGTAGGATTTATATCTCAATGTGCGGGCAATGATATAAGTGATTAGCACTTTAGAACTAGGTAAGCACGATGAATGTCATGATATGCTTGTGCGAATAAAACTCATTAAAACATGATACATGGAACAAGCTAGATAGAGTGATCACGATATAACAAGATTTTTGAACAAGATGACAAGATAGAACTAACAATAGATCACTTTGTACAAGCACGCAAGATTTCACTTGATGTCAATAGCTTTCAAGAACGCAAGATATCACTAATTGCATTAAATGCAGGATGGCCATATCACGCAAGCAAGCAAGCAAGAATGTACGAGCACGATTAAGTAACACTAAGCAGGCACGTAGACACTAATGTACACCAAGAAAAGATCCATCAAGAATGTACACCAGGACACGTGTATGTGGTTATGTATCTATCATTCAACAAGCAAGCAAGACTCGCAGCGCAGATGCAACGCCAGTAATCATTATACCCCATGGTTAACAGTATATTATACTCTCTCGTCATTGGGGCTAGACTGGAGCCCTGGACACTCGCCGTGCCCGGTCAGCATCTCATTTCAATTTTTAAATGTAGATACCCACAGTCATTAATAATGGCCAATGAGAGTTTCAAGATGTACGCATGTGTAATGTCATGTCATGATGATGATGAGAACAAGTAATAATTAAATTGAACATGATTTCATGATGACAATGGTCAAGAGATAAATTCGGCAGCATAACGGTACGATTTATACTTTAGTTTATCTTTACATTAATGGATTTAGTCTAGATTGTAATCACACTCACGAGAACAAGAAGAGAAAGGAAGTGCACGCTATCTCCAGAGAACTTCAATGGTACAACCAACTCGTCGGCCATGTGGGAATCCATGGTCAGAGGAGATTTACGGAGGCCTTGGAGAATAGGTCACTAGTCTACCGATTCGGAATGACCGGTAGAGAGCTTCCAAATTCCAAGAAAGGGCTGCCTAGATATGCAAGTGTGTAATGATGTACGCGTGTCTCAATTCACAAACCATCGGTTTCAAACTCGCGAAAGTACTTAACATGATGGCATAAAATGAACAATGCATTTTAACTACACATGGGTTTGCAAGATTTTGAGAATAATCATTATCATTTAAAACATGGTAGAATAATGGGAAGATTAAATCATAAGTTGCATGAATAGATCATAACATTTAAGGAGCAATTAGAATAACATTCATGTAATTAAACTTTTAAATGGGTTAACCACTTTTAAGCCATTAAATAACCATTATGTAATGATCAGACCCAAGACATGCAATTTACACATTAAATATCACATTAATCAGACCTTGGGTATAGCGGTTAGATTTGCAAGAAAATAAGTGGGGTTTCATGCAAAATCCTGAGGTCACGACGGACCCTTGTAAGGGTCGCGACGGGGTCAGATCAGAACGCGATAGTGCCTTGTAAGGATCGCGACAGGCTTGTCTGATCAGGCAGGCAGTTCGCGATGGGTGCATATGAAGAAGGCGACAGGGGTGTCAGACCGGAGGTTAGGTCGCGACGACGGTTCTGTGGCGATCAGATCGTGACGAAATTATTGTCGCGATCTACATGAGAACGCGACCTATCGAGCCGTCACGTTCTCAGGTCCCTGGCCTGCGTCTGGCAGAGAAAGGACAGTGCTTTGGATTGCGGACCAGACTTTCCTTGTTTTGACATAGGGTTGTTCTAAAATTAAGAACAAATTGTACAGTGCATGAAAAATCACAAAACCAGTTTTAAACCAACCTAGACATGCAAGGGTGCTTCCAGTAAATCAGAATTAGAAAATAATGATGGTTTAGACAGGCTTTAATCAAGTCAAACACAAACGTAAAAGCCAAGTGCAACCCGAAAACGTAGTATAGCATCTGCATCGACCCTCTTACCACGCTTATAACTCTCTAACTAATGACATATAGATACAAAGTTCAACACAAGACATGACGAGGACAACTAGTAGAAAAACTTTCATGTTAGGGTTTGCTCTAATTCAGTCTCGAATCGCATGCAACATATAAAGAACGGGAAAAGCCCTAACAGTGCGCGACTTGGGGAAAACACTATAATTCAAAATATACTCATTGGAATTTGATGAAACCAGTGGAAAACGAAATTTAACTTGATGCTCTACACATTGGTATAGGATATGTTAAGGTTGGCCCAAGCAAAACTACTTTTGGGTTGAAGAAGTCTCTTTTTTCAGAAAAACCCGTGTTCAGACCACTGTTTGAAGAACACTTAATACTCGTGTATACTGCATGGAATTGGGCATTCCACTTGGGTTAGAACGTAGACTTGACCCTCTTTCCAGAGGTATAAGCCTTGCAAGGTTTGGTTTAAGTTTGGCCTACCTTTGATCGACTTCAAGTGGACGGTTTGTGCAGGTCGCAGCAGACGAACGGGGGAAGAAGATGTCCTTATTGTGGTCGATCCACAAGCTCCCCAGCCACAAGAGCTCCTCCACACAACCCCAGAAAGTTCTAAACTCGTCCCTAGGGTTTGGGTGAAGAGTATTTAAGCAACCAGGTATTTAGGAGTCCTATTGTAACTAGGAAAGAATGGTTACGGGATTGGCTTGTGTCTTTCCATAATTTGAAGATCTCTCCCTCCATTAGAGAGTCTTGGCCATCAAGAAACCTCCATGGGGGGTAGGCACGAATTTGGGTTTCCAAGAGTGCATGATTGCATCCCAATAAACCCTAATTACCTCTTTCTAATTTCAGCTTATTTAAGCTACGAATTTTCATGCATTTTTTTGCTTCATTTGATTTTTGGGCTAAACGTTGTCCATTGGCCCAATTTGATAATAGGTCATCAATTTATAATGTTGGAAGTCTCCCTAACATTTTTATTAATTTATGGTTGCATCGAATTTCTGTGTTAACGGTTTTCCGACTCGTTTCCTAATTGGATAATCGGTCACCAGGTGATGTACACTTGGTAAATTGGATTTTTTGTCACACGAATTTCTTTGTGGAACACTTAGGAATAATGTGTGGGGTTGATTTATAAATTTTACGGATTTTTCCGATATGTTTTAGCACATACGATAATGATACGCATGTTTTAAATACTTTACTATTATGGAAATTATTTATTTCCATTTATTTGAATTTTTATATAATTAAAATTTCCGGGGTGCTACAGACACAGACCTCGATGGTACCACACTATACCGGGACAAACCCCAAGCACAACAAGTACACGTGCCCGGCTCACAAAGAACCTGGGGTACCCGACTAGAGAGGAATTCCGGAACAGGCGCCGAACCACCACACTCGGCAAGCTCAAACCACGATATATACACAAACACTTTCTATTACCAATCACGGTATATATGTTAGGAATAGCTTGTTCCAGTCACCCTGTGACTTACAAGCTAACCTACACAATCACACACATAACTATATTAATAATAACACCACAGCCTGTCATCGGTCATCTTGTGACCTCCACTGCAACACTAACATAGTACACGATAATCACATAATAATCATACTTATAAATTATTAATTATCCATCTAGGATAATCTATAAAGGATCCTAAAGGATCAAGGCTAGGTTCAGACGTGAACCTCATCGCCACAACACCACGGACTAACCACAATAATTAAGATACAATAAACACAATGACCTACAATGTGCCATGCACACACAAACCGCATACACAGCATCCAAACCACGTAGACTCCACGTGTATAATACACCAGCCAGGTGCACCACACGTCATTTACGTAAACAACATGTCCAACACATGGACAACACGCTCCAAGAGCGCTACGGGTGCCAACGCACCACAAATACTACGTAAACACCAAGCCGATTACGTAAATAACACATTAACCACATAAAACAAGCCCACCTCGTGAGCAACACGCTCCATGAGCGTAACAAGTGAACTGGCTCCACTTGTAATTGCCATGCACAATAAATACCACTAACCGAATAATTAAAATACAGAAAGCATGCATAACGGGACCTCTCAGCTGAGGTCGCGACAAGGGGCATGGTCGCCTTCAGAACGCGACACCCCGACATGCCGCGTTCAAACCATGAACGCGACAGATCGAGCTGTTGCGTTAACAACGCGACGCCCAGGGCCGTCGTGTTCACAGGTGCAAACCCTAATCCGGGAGAAACTCCACGATTACCACTCCAGACCATTCAAACCACGATTAATTCATGTTTCCATACTTTAATGGATACCCTAGCATGGTATCTATGTTTGCAAAGCAGTAAACGAGCTAACATACAATCCACAACACAAATCGAGGTAGAACACCCTACCTTCATGAGAACGCGAAAACCGGAGATCCCTTGGCGTTTCTCCCGCTCCACGCGACGTCCTCGCGGCGAGAACACGCCCCACGCATCTCCAAAACATCGAGCCGCCGAAGGAACCCCGCAGAAGCTCCCCTGGCCGAGCAGAGCTTCCCCTGCTTGTTCGGCGAAAACCCCTTTAAAAACGCACAGCGATGGGAACGCGACGTAGCCTACGTCGCGACCTGAACACGACGTGGGAGGTCGTCGCCTTCCCACTCCTGACGTCAGCAAGCCCTGCCCCGTGCGTGACACGTGGCGCGCATGCAGATGTCGACTCAAACAGCGGTAACAAGAACGCGACCACCAGGGCCGTTGCGTTCAGAAATGCGACGCACACCCCTGTCGCGTTCAAAGGCAGAAAACCTGTGAGGGATTTTGGCCCAACTGCCAGCCCACCAAGCCTCACAACGCACGTAACACCTGAAACACGAACGAATGGACCACACGCTGGCCACCAAACCCACTAAACACGGATCCACGAAGGTCCGAAAGACCGCGCGACGTTACATTACTATCACCTAAAAAGAACTGTCGTCCTCAAGAATCAACACAAACCACAATAAATCAGACTATCACCTAAAAAGAAACAAAATCGTATACAGAACAAGGTTACTTTTCTCTGCATTGGCCTTTCAATTATTTCACACTGTCAGTCTCATTCTATTCAATTCTGCACCTGTTTTGCTTTTTCTTTCGCTTTCTTTCATTTCATAATTGCTTTATTCCACGGATTCCATCTATTAGTGATTATCTTTCAGCTATAGGCAATTCTACCTTGCGGTGGCGCTTTATCTCTTTGGACTAAATCTGCTTCCACATTTTCCTGCTGTGTTTGTAATATTTCGTTCCGAGCCACTTTTCTTGCTCAAATCCTTTTACTTTGTTCTGCTAATGGTGGGTACTCCATATATTGAACCTTGCTTAAACTACGGATTACTCGGTGCCATTTCACTATCTGCTTATCACTGTTAGCCGTTACTCTGCTTTATTTATTCTCATATTCCCAACTGTCTGACCTGTGGGTTGTGGTCCCACCACGCTTCCGCTGCGCCACTCTGATTATACAAAATATTTGACAGAATATTTCATAAATTCTACTTCCATTACTATTCACAATTGCTACACACTTTCACCCTTATTCTGATTCCGGTTAAATTCAATACAGGTTGCTTTACTTGCTCAATAAATACTGGAAAATAATATCAAAATTTCCAACTGCTTTCTCCAATACTTCAATTCTAATTGTGCCACACCTTTTAAAAATCTGAATTCTGCCATACCATTACATTACTAACATACTTTATTTTCATATTCCTTTTTGACTTCAATTTACATCCTCTAGCTGACTAACCACATTATTTCCATCATTTCTCAAAACATCTGCTTTCATCTTTGTGGCACTGCATTCTTATTTCAAGAAAATTATGCTGCTTAACTAACTTACACACATTAACTTATTTCAATCGGGTGCCATCTGACCTTAAGTCGTTCACTGTTATCTGATTGCACTTTTTATTCTATACCTGACGGTTTCAATTTCCATTCAGCCATGCTCAGATCTACACACTATTCCTTAATGTCCTGCCTTTTATTCTTATATCAAATTTTAAAAATACTGCCTCGAGAAAACATTTCTGCTTAAACTAACCCACTCTCTGTGTGCTGCCATGCAAACTCTTACTGATCACTTCCTCAGTCCTTCAGTTACATCTGTTTCATATCTATCATACTCTTCTTTTCCAATTAATAATATGTCGACTGTGCCTTTTTTTGCCATGTATCTTCTCAATTATTCTGTTACTTAGCTATTCGTCTGTACCATTCACACAACAGTTCATACAAGCACTCTTCATGATGACTACCAAAGTTATAATTCGAAGTCAATCTCTTTAAATATTGTAACTAGCTCTGCCTGATTTCTTTATACCACTTAGCTTAATATTGCTCAACGTTTCTTAGCTAATCCATTCTTTTCATTCTGACCCACATAAACTCTATCTTACTCTAAACATTCTTAATTTAGCTTCAATCTTTTTCAGACACAAGCTTTACCTTTTCTCTACTCAAGCTATACTCAATTGCTAATCAACAATAACCTTATCTGTAACACTGTATTCCTTAACGAACCAATCTATGCATTCTCATAAACTGCTACTTGCCAAATTAATATCTTCTTACTATGTACTGATCTTCTTTTACCCTCTCTTTGCTTAACTGACCACCTCTGCTCAGACCTCTAATTATCAAAACACCATTATCCTCATCGGACGATCACAATTCTTTGTTATTCTATTTACCCACACTTAATTGAAGTCAACTGTCTCTGTTAACTCTGTACTTTACTAACATATATCGAGCATATCCCTCTCAGGGCACTACTTACCTTCTCCTCTAATCTCTGCAACTGAAAACCTTTAACACTTACTTTAACTGCACCCTGGCACACTGGTGCAAACCACACAACTTATGCCACTATCCACGCTGTGGCTCAAAAACTGCTCACAACTGCCAATTTAACAAACAGAAACACACAGTTTACGTGCCAAAAGCTCACGTAAAAACTACTTTATATCACACAAAACTGCAGACTTACTACCAGCAGTGGACATTAATCCATGTATGGGACATTGTAACTTCAATGTCTTTTCATATAATCCATGTATTGGGATATTGTAACTTCAATGTCTTTTTATATTCTAACTGGACCATGCTCTGATACCAACTGTGATGGACCAGGGTATTTATACCCAATAAGGCTCCATATCCAGATCCGCCTCCCGCGAACGGACCGAAGTCTCGCAAGGGAATCTCACACACGTGTCCAGTAAGATATAAAAGACAAACCACACGATATAAGTCACAAGTAAGTACATGTGCTCATACGTGCATATAATAATTTACAACTGTCCCAGTACATTATTACATGTCCAATTAAAAAGTACAACTACTTGGGGCATACCCCGAGGGAGCACAAGCTCACACAACACTACTAACTCGACTCAGCTGCTGGTGGTACAAGTCTGACACAACGTCTCCACAAGCTGAATCAACGGTAAGCCCTGAAAAGAACTGTAGGGAAGTGAGCCTCAACAAGTCACAGGCTCAGTAGGGGCTACCCGAAACAACAACAAAACTACGGACACCTCAACCCCAGAGGGTCTTATTGGTAACACCAATAGCCAAACCATTTCATGCTCATAACAATTGAATTTAAACTGCAATTAAATATAAACAGCTTAATCAAACATAACCTCGGAAGGTAACAAGAAACAACACGACTAGTTTTGCATCGCTAGTTGATAGCCCACGAATGCGTCGTTAAACACGTGACTAACAATCTCAAAATTATCGGCCTACACTAAATATTTTGACAATAGTTAAGTGGTGAGAGCCGAGTCGAATCCACAGGGAAAAAGATTTTAGAGTTGAAAACCTTGAGTTTTTAGTTAGGAAAGTAACATGGTGGTATTAAAACTAAGTTGCGTTAATTAAATCTAAACTATGCTAAATAAATAAAGAGAGAGAGAGAGATAAAGAGTAACAAGTTCCAAAAATCACAATCCACTAAATACTAAAAGAAGATTAACAACAAAATATTTTATCCTAAACAAAATACATCAACAACTATGCTAATAAAATATCAGAAATAGAAAAGAGAGATGAGTAAGAGAGAAGAGAGAGACGAGATACAAGAGAGAGAGGAGAGAGAGCGCGGGAGATAGAGGAGAGAGGAGAGAGAAGAAAGAGATGAAAGGGAGAGAGGGGATAGAGGAGAGAGAAGAGAAGAGAGAAGCGTGAGAGAGAGGAGAGAGGCGAGAGGGATAGGAGAGAGAAGAGAGAAAATAGAGAGAAGAGAGAGCGCGAGAGGGATAGGAGAGAAGAGAGAAAAGAGAGAGAGGAGAGAGGAAAGAGAAAAGAGAGAGGAGAGAGAGAGGCGCTGCGGCGATAGAGTGGAGAGAGAAAAGAGAGAGAAAGCGAGAAAGAGAGAGAGAGCGGAGAGGGCCGCGCTTCTACGTGCATGCATGCACGTAGAAGCGGGGCGGCGTCGCGCGGGCTCAGCGGGCACAGGCGCGGGGCGTGGAGGCGGCAGGTGGCAGGGGCATGCGGGCGCGGCAGGGCGCGGGGGCGAGGCAGGCGGCCGCGCGGCAGGGCGACGCGGCGCGCGGGCTGGGCAGGCGCGAGGGCGGCTGGGGCTGCGCGCGCAGGGCAGGAGCGAGGGCGGCTGGGGCTGCGCGCGCAGGCAGGCGGGGCTGGGCAGGCGCGAGGGCGGCTGGGTCGCGTGGCGACGTGCGCGGGCAGGCGCTTTGCTGCTGCTGCTTGCTGTTCTCCTGAGCAGTAGAGGACCGCGGGAGAGAGGAAGAAGGAAGAAGAAAAGGAGAAGAAGAAGAAAGGAAGAAAGGGATCAGAGGAGAGAGAGAGGGGGGGAAGAGAAGAGGGAAAGAAATCATAATGGAATGAGAGAGGGAGAGAGAGTTTTATAAAGTGTTAGAGAAAAGAGAGGAAGGGTTTTAAAAATAGAGAGAGATTAAAATGAGAAAGTTTTGAAAATTAGAAAGAAAGAGAGAGAAAGAGAAAATATATTTTAAAATTAGAATCTCTCCTCATTGTCTCTTATCCATCCTGGTCCATTAGCAAATTCTTGTTGAGTGGCCCATTATCTTGCAAATAAAGCACATACAAAGATTTAATCAAATTATCTTTTTGTAACAAAATAATAATGGATTAATATAAAATTAAGGATCAGTAGATAATAAATCATCATGATTATCATCAATAATTATCCATTTATCACACCCCCCAACTTACTCATTGCTAGTTCCTTAGCAATGCACATAAGTGAATAATTGGGACAAACAAGAGTTCAAAACATCATACTTCATGACAAGAAAGTAAGAATGAGAATACTTAGTCATAAGTATTCAAGTTCCAATCGAGAGTGTCAAAGGCAAATATGTCAGTTCATGTCATTAGACAGTTCCTCAAGATACACACAAAATTTCATGACTTTTTGTATAATGTTTGAGCATTAATAAGAGAGTGCATGAACTTTTTACTTATCACTCAGGATGGTATCAACTCTACACTCCTAAATTCGATCCTCGAATTACAGGTAGCTTTACTCCGCCTAATTCTTTTTTTTCATGCTCTTTTTTTTTTCTTTTTATTACATGGTGCTGCACTTCCCTTCACCGTTTGACGCGAGCCTCAACTCTTACCTTAGGAGCCACAGGCCCGGTTACTAAGATCATGGGCATTTTCCATATTTTTTTTTTTTTTTTTTCACTACTACACACATTTTCACATTTATTTGTAGGCAGGTAGCTTTTTATCACGATTGGTCATCAATAGGAATGTAGAATATCAATCAATCAACCTGAATGTTCGGTAAAACTCTCATCATCCATTTGAATAGCTCAAAATAATACTTTACTGTGTGATGAAATTCAAATATATTTTGAGGAAGATGCTAAAAACATAACTAGTTAACTCACCCTTCAACTCACCACCTTCACAAGTACACACTATGAGTCAAGCTAGAAGCAAAAAAAAAAAAAATTTCTTGCATGAAATATGAAGCATGAAGCATAATGTTAGGGACAAAAATTTGAAATACAATTTGTCTCTCCCCCCAACTTAAATGACATTGTCCTCAATGGTATAAAAGTAATGACAATAGAATAAAGCTAATGTAAGTTAAGAAAGGAGAGATGCAACTTGATGATCACATGCGGGTGGTTGCACACTAGCTTTATCAAAGGATAGTGGCCAGCAAACACCTAAGACACAAAATAAAAACGAAATCAATAGAAATCAATTTCCTAAAATATTGGGTTGCCTCCCAACAAGCGCTAAGTTTAATGTCTTCAGCCAGACACATGGGGGTAACAGGGTTACGTAACACCACCAATCAATTGACGCCAAATTCTTGCTTTGTAAGGCATCATAGCCATGGGGGGTCAAGTGGTCCAAATGTACCCTACAGATTAGTAAATGATAGAGAAATTGGGGTATTCAAGATCATATCTTCAATTAAGAAATATTCATTTGTACACTTAAGATCTTTTATGTGTTGAGCACTTCAATTTGGACTTTATTATTTTCACCATTTTCACCCACAACTTCCATTTTAGATCCTCTTTCATGATATTCAGGTCAGATTGAGTTGAATGCTCAGAGGATTGTTTGAACTCCACAGGTGACTTGAGTCAAAATTAGTAGCATGATCAGGAATGAAATGGATATGACTTTCAACACAAGGATGCTTAAAAGGTTCAAGTGCAGTTGACCAATCAGCTAGTGGTAGCATGTCTATGAACATATTGGATTTGTCAAGTTCAAGGAGAGGTAGGAATTCTCTATCTTTCTCAAAATGAAGAGAGTCCCAGTCAATGTGGACTTTAGGCAGAATTGTTAATTCATCTCTTACCCAAGAAGAATGATTGATGATTACACCCAGCTCTTCTCCACACTCACATCTTCTTTGTCATCCTCTTGAAACAATGTCGCATCAAACTTGGACCTAACATCTAAATGACACTCTTTTTCCTCTCCCCCCAACTTGAGTTCCACTAATTCAATTTGCAAGGCAACATACAACATGCTTGAACATAATAAGAGACAACCTATCATGGTAATTCTACCAAATCAAAACACATGGTACATGGTTTAAGATGTTTCAAATAACACTTCCTATCACATGCTTTCTACTCATTTAATCACATGAAGACTACACTCCCAATTTGACTATAACATGATAGCAATTTACATGGAACTAGAAATATCATAGCATGAATTATCGTCTCATACTTTAACCCATTCACTTCACATGGTTACACATTCCCATATTTCACATGGTTCGTTTTATTTTTCAAACAATTCACATGTACACATGTTCACATTCTAACATAAATAGTTCACATGATTTCACATTTCACATTCACATGTTTACATATACACAATTTACACATGTTCACATATACACATTTCACAATTTATTTGCCGTGACACATAGTCCAAACCACCACTAGAAGGACACATCACATACACATAACACATAGCACATCACCTAGGCAATACAGTGATGACTCTTGGCACTGCGCAGACCGGGAGAACACGTCTCCACCCTAACCAGTGGTACTTGTCCACCTCCAGGATTTCATCCTAATGCCCTTAGGATATCTTAACACATTGAACCTTCCCATGGGGACTTTTCCATGGTACAGTTCCACAGCCCTCTATGGAAGCAGTGTCACACACGGCACATTTTACACATTACACATTCCGATTAACACACGTTTTACATATGATATTCACACTTTCTTATTTATGCTCATGGTTCTGTTCTTCCCTAGCATGATACCACTAATAACAGAAATCAAGCATTAGTAGTTCTCATGGATTAATTGGAATGCACATCATTTAACCTTAATCATGGTAATATATTTATAACTCATTTTCACATGGAAATCTCATAGTGTAGGCTACTGTTATCCAATTTTCCTGAAAATTTAACCACATGCTGTTTTCGGGTATAAGGACACACATGCAAATTTTCACATTTTTCTGAATTCACATGTATTTATAGAAATTGAAACATCCAGTTTCATGCCATTCATAAACTAAGTTAACATAGAACATGACATGGATTTCAGATTTGATCATGCACAGTCATGAATCACACATACATATTGGCACAAGAAATTTTCCAGATTTATTGCATGACACAAAATTTACTATGAATTATTCATAACCTACTCATGCTTCCATTCCCATTACAGAAATTTCAGTAATTCACATAGCCATGTAAAAATTCTCAAATTTGCAGGGCATGGACTGATACATATAAACATGGTTCATAAAATTTTACAGCATTTAAGTCCTCAGAAATCATGGGAACAAAATCAAACATGCATAACCTCTTCCCTACACATGCCTTTCATAATTCTAATAAATTATGCCATCACAGAAAAATACAGAAATTTTCACACACATCACATTATCTATTTTACATAACATATAAAATTACATTATATCTCATGCGCCAAAGTCCGGAAATAAAGATATAGGGCAGAACAGTTCACTGTTCTGTCAAGAAGAACTTAACGGCATACTCTGGCCGTTCACAAGAGTTGGCGGCAACATCGTTAGCCGCTGACTCAAGATCTCAACGGCAATAGAGCTTGCCGTCAAGTTCGGACCTGTGCAAAAACACAGTCCGAGCTCTAAAGAATGGTGAATGTAGGGGATCCAGGACACGAGGAAAATCCATAAAAATGATAAAAGCCTCCTAGACACATAGATGGACAAGGTGCAAGGGTACTTGCCTTTGGAAAAACTCCTAAAGGGATCAAAATGGTTGGAGAAGCTCTCCTTGGGCAGTCCAAGAAGCCTCCAAGATGCCTCCACTCGGCTTCTGTGATGCTCCCCTCTGAAATCCAGGGCGGGGATGTGTAGCCGGATGTGTTGTCTCCCTCCTTGTCGAAGTAGATCGCCAGGAAGAGCCTTGGATCGCCGGATCAAAGCTCTCAAACCTCAGGTTTTCTCACAGCTCACTAGGGTTTTGTTTTCTCTTTGCAAAGAGCCAAGAGAGCTCTAGAGGTTGCAAAGGGCTCTCTTAAGAGAGGACCCTCTCACCCCACGCAAGAGATCGGTTGGAAGGCCAAGGAGCCGTTGGGGGAGTGAGTGGTTGCCACGCCCCATCAAGCATGGCACACCATGCTGCTGCGGTCAGACCTGTCAGGAAGTAGACGTCCACTATATGGTCGTCTACTTAATACTAGGCGTCCACCGATATGGACGTTAACTATAAGTAGACGCCCATTCATGTTGACGTCGACTAACCTTTGGCCAGAACCCAAAACCATGCAAAACCCTAATTTCTCCTAAGTTCATGCATGCAATACATAGGGTGTAATGTACACTATCATTATGTCACGAAATCCACCGATATATATATACAACTAAGTATATACATACATTCATAAGTACACCAAGCTAAAGTATGCATAATACTTATATGATAATGCATATACATATCAAGCATAAATTACAATAATAAAATAATAAGGACAAATTTGAGGGCCTTACACATCTCCTCTGATTTGAACTCATTAATATTATCTCTCATTTTCCAAGTGGGCGTGTCCACAATCATGTTGGACTGAGAAGTGTGGATGGAATTTGAGAGTCAAATTGTTGGTCACAATCAAGATAATGATGTTCATATTTGTCAATGGGTTGGCATGGTGATTGGCTATCTTTCCTCCTTTTGATTTCTATGAGTTGCGCAATCAGGAGATCAGTTTGACAAATGATTGCTCTAATTCTTGTTGTTTATGGGCGAATGTTTGCTCAAAGACTTGCTGGTTATCATGGAATTTTGCATAAATTGCCCAAATTGATCATCAAATAGGCTGATTCTGGGGGAGAAGTATAAGTGGACTGTGGATATACATGTCCCTCATGATGGCTTTTGTCATGAATATCAATTTGGCATTGGGCCCAATGTTGAAAGTTGTGGATAGGTAGATTTTGGGCTTGGGCCAGAATAGGTTGATCTCTAAGTGTTAAATGTGGCATTACTTCTCCAAGTGGTTGGAAGGGTGTGCCTTCAGGAGCATTTGTTAAGCACACAGGTAGATCAATGCCAAAAAAATTTTGATCGAACCATGATATGATTTCGGCACCTAGAAAAGGTCCTTGAATTCCCTTGAGGATCTTGATAGAGTAAACTCAATTTTCAGGGGAGACACCTTGGTCAACTTTTGAGTAAGGAGGGGTGTGGATAACACTTGAAAGGTTTGGTCTGTTCTTGGGTTGAGGGAGGTGATGAGATGTAAAGTGGGTCACAATATTTCTCCACCCTGAATCATACATGTGATCTTTAATTGGGTGACCATGAATCAGATGGGTTTGAGTCCATTTGGAGCCATTGGACTGGTAAGTAGAGGTTGATGGATAAAGTGGGTTAGGTTGAGAGTGAATACCATAATGGGCTGATCCAATTTGCCCAATTGATGTGCCAATTTCATAACCATAATTGTCAACCACATAAATCTTTTTTTATTTTATTTTTTATTTTTTTTGTTTTGAAATATTTGATTTTTTTTTATTTTCAAATAAGTTAGCAAACAATAATCCTATGACACCTAAGGTTCCCTAGGACATAACATTTGATTTCTCACTAATCACTGAGGCCTAGCTCAAATCCACTCTCAAGCCCGTTAACTGGCCAGGTAAGAGGGGGAAAGTGGGAGGTTCCCCCTGCTCTCACAGGGACCTAATTAAGTAACCCTTTTCCACTTAGGCGTTTGCCAATAAACCTCTAGCCTTAGACACCAGTCTCCAAACTTGATAGTGGGCCCAAGTGGGCCTAAGTCTCAAAGCGAACCTTAGGTCAAGTTTCTACTTTCTTTTATTGGGTTGGGAATGCAAAAGATGCAGGAAGTTGTGGTTGGGCTAAGGAAGGGTGATCAAATCCCCACCTTATCTGTTAAGAAAACTGCCCTTAAATATTTTAGAGAATGATGTGCATACCACAAAATCAAGCAAGGGGTTCTATGCAAGCATGGCAATGCATGATCATGATTTTAAGAAAGTTGAAATTTCACCTGCCTCCCGCAATCTTCGACAAGAAAGGAAACTTTTCAAAAAGAAAACTTACCTAAAGATGAAAGTCTAATGATGCATGTCCTAAAGATGGAAAGTTTCTAATTGACATGACATCTTTTATTGGATTCAAGTAATTGTTTTTTTTATTTTTAATGAATTATCTAAACATGCCAACTAAAAAAAAAAACTCAATCAAGAGGGTTTTAAGGGTAATACCTCCAACGCAATCCATGTTCTTTTGGAAAGTAAAACAAATAGAAAGAGTGAGAGAGAGAAGGAAACTCACCTCACTTACTTTTTCTGATTTTGTGTGTGCAATTTTCAGATTTGTTTTCCAAAACAGCCCCTTTTACTTACAGATCTCCCTTTTAGTGACAGATTTCTGACAGATTCTTCAATTATGCAATTTTCAGGATTTTGACTTTTTATTTGATACCTACAAAAAGAAAAAAATGTTAGCCTGAATATATACAAATAACATCAAGATTAAAAAACTAAAATTCTAATTCCCCGGCAACGACGCCAAAAATTGATAGCCCACGAATGCGTCGTTAACACGGGACTAACAATCTCAAAATTATCGGCCTACACTAAATATTTTGACAATAGTTAAGTGGTGAGAGCCGAGTCGAATCCACAGGAAAAAAGATTTTAGAGTTGAAAACCTTGAGTTTTTAGTTAGGAAAGTAACATGGTGGTATTAAAACTAAGTTGCGTTAATTAAATCTAACTATGCTAAATAAAAAATAGAGAGAGAGAGATAAAGAGTAAAAGTTCAAAAAAATCACAATCCACTAAATACTAAAAGAAGATTAACAACAAAATATTTTATCCTAAACAAAATACATCAACAACTATGCTAATAAATATCAGAAATAGAAAAGAGAGATGAGTAAGAGAGAAGAGAGAGACGAGATACAAGAGAGAGAGGGAGGAGAGAGCGCGGGAGATAGAGGAGAGAGGAGAGAGAAGAAAGAGATGAAAGGGAGAGAGGGGATAGAGGAGAGAGAAGAGAAGAGAGAAGCGTGAGAGAGAGGAGAGAGGCGAGAGGGATAAGAGAGAGAAGAGAGAAAATAGAGAGAAGAGAAGAGCGCGAGAGGGATAGGAGAGAAGAGAGAAAAGAGAGAGAGGAGAGAGGAAAGAGAAAAGAGATAGGAGAGAGAGAGGCGCTGCGGCGATAGAGTGGAGAGAGAAAGAGAGAGAAAGCGGAAAGACTGGAGGAGAAAGAGAGGAGAGAGCGGAGAGGGCCGCGCTTCTACGTGCATGCATGCACGTAGAAGCGGGGCGGCGTCGCGCGGGCTCAGCGGGCACAGGCGCCGGGCGCGTGGAGGCGGCACGTGGCAGGGGCACGCGGGCGCGGCAGGGCGCGGGGGCGAGGCAGGCGGAGGCCGCGCGGCAGGGCGACGCGCGCGGCGGGCTGGGCAGGCGCGAGAGGCAGCTGGGGCTGCGCGCCAGGCAGGCGGGCTAGGCAGGCGCGGAGGGCGCTGGGGCTGCGCGCACAGGAGGCGGGCTGGGCAGGCGCGAGGGCGGCGGTGGGTCGCATGGCGACGTGCGCGGGCAGGCGCTTTGATGCTGTTGCTTGCTGTTCTCCTGAGCAGAAGAGAAGACACGCGGGAGAGAGGAAGAAGGGAAGAAGAAAAGGAGAAGAAGAAGAAAGGAAGAAAGGGATCGGAGGAGAGAGAGAGAGGGGGGGAAGAGAAGAGGAAAGAAATCATAAGGAATGGAGAGAGGGAGAGAGAGAGTTTTATAAAGTGTTAGAGAAAAGAGAGGAAGGGGTTTAAAAAATAGAGAGAGATTAAAATGAGAGAGTTTTGAAAATTAGAAAAAAAGAGAGAGAAAGAGAATATATTTTAAAATTAGAATCTTCCTCATTGTCTCTTATCCATCCTGGTACATTAGCAAATTCTTGTTGAGTGGCCATTATCCTGCAAACAAAGCACATACAAAGATTTAATCAAATTATCTTTTTGTAACAAAATATAATGGATTAATATAAAATTAAGGATCAGTAGAGAATAAATCATCATGATTATCATCAATAATTATCCATTTATCACTAGTCCACACAACAATTGAAACGCCTAAGCCTTAGCCTCACAGGCAAACCGTAACAACCACTGGTCGCCTACGCTTTAAGCCACATAGGCAAGTCACTGCATAGGCTGCAAGCTTCCCAGGCGAACCACAACCTCGTGGGTAATAGGACTGTCACACCCCTCCAATTAGCAGCGGAATAAATCGGAGGGAGACGCGAACAACGAGTATGGTAACGACAATTACGCATACTT
>JACBKR010004402.1:0-24001 GCA_014218235.1 Colocasia esculenta | reverse complement strand
CAATCAGGTGGAACTCACAACCCTTCCGCTGGCCATGTTAAGCACAAGCCCAGAGGTCCGGCGTGATTCAAGACGAGAGTGAACTTCTAATATCCGTTTGGATCATATAGATCCCTAAAGGGTATCATAGGTGTTAGGGTACAATCGGCTCATCGACCATGTGGAATCCATGGACAGAGGGACTTATGGAAGCCTTGAACAAAGACTCACTAGTCCGGCAGAAGGATTATCCGTCGGAGAGTTCGTCCAAGTCAAGAAACTGGGTAATTATGGAAACAATGTAGGGTTTACATGTATATGTTAAGTTGACATATGGAGAATGTTGGGTTTACATGAGTATGTTAAGTTGACATATGGTATGTTTGTTTTGATGATGAGCAATCGATGAGCTTTCATGAACAATACAATTGATGTGATGTGAATATGTGAAACATAATGAGAATGTCAAGTCAAGCAAATGTTAATCAAGAAAAGCAAATGCTAATCAGAAAAACATGTCTAACTTGTTCATTTATATGTTCATTATATCTCACTAATAATGTCTTTTAATGTAGGTGTGAATGTACACAAGACAAGCAACAAAATCAAGTGCAAAAGAACAAGACAAGCTACTGGAATAAGTAGTTGTCAACAGATGAATAGTGTGCTGTCAACAGATGAATAGTGTACCTATCGACAGAACATTGTAGCCTGTCGACAGATACACGTACCCTGTCGACAGATACACACAGAAAATGGTTTCCCGGAAGGCCAGTCTTCTGGTTTTTGCAACATGTCAGCACCTGTCGATAGTAGCAAGTCGGCTGTCGACAAATAGAGTTTTGGGAAGATCTAATGGCCAGGATATGATCTATATTGGGGTTATCCCTTTAAGCACGACTCTCCATGTTTGGACACCCATATATAAGGATCATATGAGGCTATTTTCGCAGCAAGGAGCCTCCACACAAAAAACCCTAAGCCAAGAACAAGAAGAAGAAGGTCCCCTGTTTTCTACTTCAACTCTCCATCCAGCGCGAGGAAGATCCATCTCACGAGCGAAGTTGAAGTGGTTTGTCCACGAATCAAGCTTCTCCTACATCGTCTGATCATCATCAACACGAAGTTTGAAGGTCTTCTGGACGACCACCACGAAGAGTTCTTCATTTGGATTTGATCTTCAACTCAGAACTCTTCTTTTATTCTACCTATCATATCTTTGTGTGTGTAGTAATGGTTCAAGCGTTCCTTGTGCTTGATCCACGTACAGATTGTTGTCTGGTTGCGTGTTTGCATCAGACAACGTGTGTGTGGTGTCTTGATCGGATTAGGGCTAGAGGATCTGATCTTTTGTGGACTGATCTAGCCTGTGTGTGTGTGGTTGAGCCGTTGTGCTCGTGTGTGTGTTGTACTCTGTTCTTGATTAGTGTGTCCTCACTGTGTGAGGGTGGACGTAGGAGTCACGTGGTATGATCTATGAACCCCTAAAAATCCCTTGTGCATTGTGGTTTGATTTGTTGTTTGATCTATTTGCGCTAGATGCATGCATAGGGATTTCAACTACACACTAACTGTTAGTTTACTCACACACATTGCATCAGATCAGAGGGGTTTTAATTGAGTAGATCTTTTAATCCGAAGTAATTTTCAAATTGCTTAAGTTTCCACTGCAAATTTATTCAACCCCCCTTCTAGCTTAGCCATAACCGAATATCTGATCCTAACATTGGTATCAGAGCAGGTTCTCTGTTCATCGGTTGTGTTTAGGAGATCTGTCTTTGTGTGCTTTACCGCTCTGATTCCTAACAATTGATTCTAAGTCTGTCTTGATTTGCTTCAACTGGTTGATTGCCTTTTGATCTCACTCAATATTTTGTTGATTGGTCTAATCATCTGAATCATATTCAGAAATATGGCTAAGTTCTCAAGCATGATAAATAGACCTATGATAATTGAGTTGATGACATGGTTGATGAAATGCAGGTCTCCTCTATGAAAACATACAAGTCTAGAAATGGAACGGAAGAAAAATGCTACATGGCTCAAGAGGCTCTTCCTGTCAGACGAATCTGAAGGATCACATTTGTCAGAGTAGTCAAGAAACTCTCAAAGGTCAGGTAAATCCAATTGAGATCCATTTGATGCATCAATATCTAATTCTGATTCAGAGGAAGATATATCCTATGATGAATTGATAGAATCCTATGAGCACTTGTCCAATCAATTAAGAAGGTAACAACTCAAAACAAGAAGCTAAAAAGAAAAATTAGAGAAGAATGAAATGATAATTGATAATGCTCAACATTCTATGAAGAAAATGAAAAATTGGAAAATGAAGTAAAAAACTATGGAATCATGTTTTCTAAATTGAAAGAAGATCATGATCAGGTTGAATCTGAAAATTATGATTTGAAAAATTGATTGATCATAAGGAGAATCTCAAATTGATAATGATCAATTGAACAAACAAATCTCCAACATGGCTCATGATCACAAATAAAAGAAAATTGCAATCAACTGGTTGAGGAAAATAATCATCTAAAAAAAAGATTGAAAGCTTGTATCATGACAGACCGTTAAATGGTGAATGGAACAATTTTAAGAAGAAAATTGCTGACTTGGAAAATCAAGTTGTTTAAAGTGAAATTGAAAAGAACAAAATACAAAATGGTCTGGATGTCATGAAAAATCAACTTCTAACTCCTAAAAATAAATTGTTCCATGAAAGCTAAAAAGAAAAAATTGAACAAAAGTGCTGCAAAAAGGAAGAATCATGTTTCAATTGAAAACCATAAAATGAAAATGAAAAAGAAAACAAGTGTCTACAAGGTCTCCACGCCTCCTCCAGCAACCAGAATGTTTCAAGGAAATCTCCAACTCCACATCATGCCAAGAGATACCAAAGGGTACCATCTCCTTCTTCTCAACCCAAGGATAATCAAATGTACTCAAAGGACCTCAGAGATTCCAGCAAATGCAATCAAACTATGGTAAGGTCCAGGTAAGTACTCAACCCGTTTGCTTCAAATGCAATAGACTTGGTCATCTTGCTAAATTCTATTGGAAGAAAAATCAACACTCTCGCAAATATGCTAAAACAGTTCAATATTATGCATGTCATCAACATGGTCATGTCTCTAGGGACTGTTGGCATAGAAATGGTTATCTTGTGCATGCTCCTAAGCCCCATGCTCATAATTCGATTAATGAATGAAATACATCTATTCAAAAATTAAAGTCATTTTGATTCAGAAATCATTGTTGAATGCTACATTGACGTCATTACAGGACCCAAGCAAGTGTGGGTTCCAAAACAAGTTTAATGAACAAGCTGAGATGTCTTGCAGCCATACAGTTTAAACGGATTCATGACATGGCTGTGCAAGGCAATAAATGATTGGAGAACAAATGTAAAATTTTTAGATTGAAATTGACGACTGTTCAGGTAAAATCTCTTTATCACTACAGATTTGAACTGCTAGAATTGAAATGAATTTTTAATTCTATCTGAGCAATGAAAAATGTGTTTTGATGCTATCCCTAAATGACAATGCTTCTTAGCCATTGGAGTCATGCTAAATTAAAAAAAATGGATATTTTATGTAGTGACTATTGGTATATTAAATGATGAAATGTGGAAGGACAAGTCCGACTTGTCTGGAAACTATCATTATGCGTGAGAAATATTCTCAGCCAAGTATCAATAGTCTTCTACTAAATAAAGATTATCAAAAAATTCATAATCTCAAGAATCTCAATGATCACGTTTATACTCTCCTTGTGCAAATTGCTTGACATGAACATATGTGAATTGCTGAATGTTCATTCAATACCATGCATACATTATGGGGGAGTAAGTCAAAAAGAGTTTTTCAGTGAATGTTTGAGGGACATTCTTTAACATCAATCTTGCCACATGTCTCTCTTTAAATGAATGAATGTTGGTGTTTTTATGCTTATGGATGTTCTTTCGTGTGCAAATGCTTGGTATGTTTGTGTATCTCATTGATTGATTTGCTTGAATGATGAGTCATCATATGCACACTCTATGGGGGAGTAAGTTAAGGCTAGGTGAGTGAAATTCATATGGGATACCTTCATATTCAATGTGTATTTATCCCTCAATCTTATGGCTCAAATCACTCTCAATTCAAAGCTTAAAGCTGAAGTTTCAAAGCCTCTGTCGACAGCCCCAAACAGCCTATCGATAGATATGCCTTCACAGAACCCAGAAATTACACCCTGTATGCATCTATCGACAGCCACTTCTTTACTGTCGATAGCCAGGCACAGTTTCGAACTTCATATTTTCTGTCTGTTTGTATCTGTCGACAGCCAGCACCCCAGCTGTCGACAGCCCATACCTTGCCTGAACCCAGAACTTCACAACTGTCTGCATCTGTCGACAGGCTCATGTTTGCTGTGTCGAAAGATACTCACTTCATCCATAAATCTTCATCTTTTCTAATCATTTATTTATGAGTATGTTCATATTATTGATGCAAGGGGGGAATAGGGACTTACTATTCATTGCAATCTTTCATACTCACATAGTATCAAAGACATTGACTTAATCACGATGATTTTGATATAATATTCTGTGTTTGAGTCTAGGTTGTGTATCTAGAAAACATTGATCAAATCTAATGATTCTAACCTAACTCACTTGAATAACTCCCTTGCAGATAATCATTTTTCTCAAGTGGATTGATAAGTACGAAGGTTATTGAACTTTATATTTTACATTGGCTTCTGACCTTAATGACCTTTTGATCATGATTTAAGAATTAAAAACAAAAGGAGAAAAGCTACCTATTTCTAAACTAAAAGTTCAAACAAAAAGTATTTGAAATGGGAAAATGGTAGAGCAATGATGAGTATTTCGAGTAACTGGGGACATGGGCATCTCAAATGTCTTTCTTCACGTCAAAAAGTACTTTCATTATCTCTGTACAATGGTATGATGGTCACTTACGCTGAGTAACTGGGGGTACGGGCATCCCAAATGTCTACCTTCACGTCAAAGGTGAAAGTGATCTTAATTACTACTTTTCCCACAATAACTTGACAAAGAAAACTTCATGCAAGAAATAGAGTGTAGCCTCCATGTTTTACATCAAGGGCAATATGTTGTTTATGTTAATCGCTCATGTAGACATTACTTTCAAGTACAACTGAACATCACCCACAAAGGAACATGTTTTTCTACAACGGTTTTATTCAAAGGGGTTATTATTTTCAATGTTTTTGAACGATGTCTTCTAAATGCTACAACTTGAGATTCCCGAAGTGTTATTTCTTAACCATTGTAGAATTTTATGTGTCCAACTACTAGTGTCTATGACATCTTGCAATGGGTATAAAACCAGTTCTCAACCATAAAATTCTAATTGAACACTCATTCCCCACTCATATTTTCACAATTCAGTATGTGGTCACACAGTTCTTTGATTCATTTCCTTCCACTTCTTTGAGTCATCAGTCTGTTAACTCTGTCATCTCTTTCTCCTTCACTTTTGCTTTGTTGTTTCATGCAATGGATTACCTTTTTTTTGTAACTGTGTGTACTTACTGATCAATGACTGGAAACACAGTTCTTGCTTCATTGTTATCCATTTGTGCATGACTTATCTTTTTGATGTTGCCAAAAGGGGAGAAACATCAATTGTGTATAAATTGAAATTTTGTCATCATCAAAAAGGGGGAGAATGTTTGGATACATGAGTATGTTAAGTTGACATATGAGAATGTTGGGTTTACATGAGTATGTTAAGTTGACATATGGTATGTTTGTTTGATGATGTGCAATCGATGAGCATTTCATGAACAATACAAATTGATGTGATGTGAATATGTGAAACATAATGAGAATGTCAAGTCAAGCAAATGTTAATCAAGAAAAGCAAATGCTAATCAAGAAAAACATGTCTAACTTCTTCATTATATGTTCATTATATCTCACTAATAATGTCTTTTAATGTAGGTGTGAATGTACATAAGACAAGCAACAAAATCCAAGTGCAAAAGAACAAGACAAGCTGCTGGAACAAGTAGCTGTCAACAGATGAATAGTGTGCTGTCAACAGATGAATAGTGTACCTGTCGACGATACACTGTAGCCTGTCGACAAATACATTGTAGCCTATCGACAGATACACTGTATCCTGTCGACAGATACACATAGAAAATGGTTTCCCGGAAGGCAGTCTTCTGGTTTTTGCAAACCTGTAAGCACCTGTCGATAGCAGCAAGTCGGCTGTCAACAGACGGAATTTTGGGAAGATCTAATGGCCAAGATATGATCTACATTTGGGTGATCCCTTTAAGCACGACTCTCCATGTTTGGACACCCATATATAAGGATCATATAAGGCTATTTTGCAGCAAGGAGCCTCCACACAAAAAACCCTAAGCCTAGAACAAGAAGAAGAAGGTTCCCCTGTTTTCTCCTTCAACTCTCCATCCAGCGCGAGGAAGATCCATCTCACGAGCGGAGTTGAAGTTGGTTTGTCCACGAATCAAGCTTCTCCTACATCGTCTGATCATCATCAACATGAAGTTTGAAGTTCTTCTAGACGACCACCATGAATAGTTCTTCATTGGATTTGATCTTCAACTCAGAACTCTTCTTTTATCTACCTTTCATTTCTTTGTGTGTGTAGTAATGGTTCAAGTGTTCCTTGTGCTTGATCCACGTATGGATTGTTGATCTGGTTGCGTGTTTGCATCAGACAATGTGTGTGTGGTGTCTTGATCAGATTAGGGCTAGAGGATTTGATCTTTTGTGGACTTGATTTAGTGTGTGCGTGTGTGGGTTGAGCCGTTGTGCTCGTGTGTGTGTGTTGTACTCTGTTCTTGAGTAGTGTGTCCTCACTATGTGAGGGGTGGACGTAGGAGTCACGTGGTGTGATCTCCGAACCACCTAAAAATCCCTTGTGCACTGTGGTTTGATTTGTATTGCGCTAGATGCATGCATAAGGATTTCGTCTACACACTAACTCTTAGTTTACTCACACACATTGCATCAGATCAGAGGGGTTTTAATTGCGTACATCTTTTAATCTGAAGTATTTTCAAATTACTTAAGTTTCCGCTATAAATCTGTTCAAACCCCCCTTCTAGCTTTATCATAACCGAATATTCGATCCTAACAAACAATGCTCGACATTCTAGAGGAGTTCTAGAATAGTGGAGCATCGAGATCGGTGTTTCAAACAACGCAAAAATCGAGAACAAGTTCATTTATAATTAAGGCAATTTAATTGCATAAATTACCAGATATATCAAGTCACATGTTCATGCCAATTAAGTCATATTTGGATGGTTCAAAGTGTGTGCATGTGTCATGAACTCATGGGTGGAAAGTAGTCATGTGTATGTATTTTAAATCACATATAAAAGTTCAATTATATTAAGTACATTTACTGCGGTATAACTGTGTATAAGCACAGTAGAAATTTGAGTATTTGCAAAACAGGGGGATTCTGCAAAAACCAGTGAACGCGACGCACCCATGAAAGAGTTGCGAAGGGATCAGGGTAGAATGATATAGAGCCTTGCATGGATCGCGACGGGGTGTTCAGAACCGGCGCTGAGAACGTGACAGGGTCATGTGAGGAACGCGACAGGCCAGGCACAGAGATCGCGACGTCGCCTCCTGTCGCGTTCAGAACGTGACGGGAAGGCTATCGCAATTTGACCACAGAATGCGACCTATCGGGCTGTCGCGTTCTGGTGGTCTGTGCCTGAGTCCGACATAAATCAGACAGGACCTTGGATTGCGGGCCAAACATAAACAAATTGACACATGAGGCTTTAGAAATTGAGAACAAATCATACAGTGCATGAAAAATTGCGAAACCAAAACTAACCACTCTAGACTGGCCATGGTACATGCAATATATAGGAATTTTAAAATTATAAAGGTTTCGACATGCTTCAGTTAAGTTAAACAGGAAGTTCATGGAACAGGGATCAGTGAGAGAAAAATAAATAATTCGCCCACTAGAGTATATGAAAATTAGGGCTTCCAGAGGCAAAAGAAGGCTAACATGCATAAGATCATCCAGTAAAGCTTCGTGGCATGATATCAAGTGTATGTGGAGAATAAGATTTAACATGGGGGTTCGGGGTCAGGACGAGTGCAGAACTTCGAAAATCAAGAAGTAAATATTGTCGATGATAAATCATGAAAATTGATGGTATTGCTCATGATGATGGGAAGAATCTACAGTTAAAATTTTATAGTTTGTGCTCGTGAGAATGCCTACCTTTACTCGAATTTCTCTCCTAGGGCAAGAACTTGAAGAACTCGGGATGAAACTTGAGAGAGACTTCTTCTCCACGAATTCCCCTCCTTCTAGACTCCTTCCCACGTCCAGCAATCCCTTGGCACGAACTAGGGTCGGCCTTGGGGTGAATAAGAGAGTATTTAAGCTCTTTCCCATTCAATTCCTAATAGGACTCAAATTCCTATTAATTTCGGGATTTCCTACTATCTACTTCCTTTTAAGCCTTCCTCATCCTAATTGAGTGGGGAAGAGAGCCAAATCCGTGGCCAATCATTTAAGGTAGGATTAGGATTCCATTCCAACTCAAACTTCCTTTTAATGCATTAAATGCTTCTTTTATAATTAAACATATTTTAGTTACGAATTAGGATAATTTCTCATTATTCTCCTTTTAAAAATCCTATTTTGGCCTACTAAATTCTATTGGGTCAATTTAATAAACACCAATACTTCTATTCATTTAATGGGTTTATTTATTTCCCTTTCCATTAATTTCCTATGTCATTTACTTTCTTTTAATATTTTTTCTAATAAATTTTAATATTATGTAATTTTTTTTATTTTTGTTCAAAAATTTAGGTTGCTACATTAAGCAAGTTAGTTTAGTTTAAAAATGAAGAACTTAGGTATAAGAGTTCAAAATTAGAAATACTCTCCGATTGGCCTCCGGTTTTTCCAGCACGGCGAGGGCGATGATTGTGACTTGTGGAAATTGAGGAGTTCAATTCCGACTCCCGATTTGACCTCGACGCTCAAATTTACATTAAGAAAATTAGTTTAGTTTAAAAATAAAGAATTTAGGTTTGGGGTCAAGAATTCGAAATACTAATCCGATCGACCTCCGGTTGTTCTGCCACGGTCAGGGCGATGAGTATGACTTGTGGAAATTGACGAGGTTCAATTCAGACTCCGGTTTGAGCTCGACGCTCAAATTCACATTAAGCAAGTTAGTTTAGTTTAGAAATGAAGAACTTGGCTAGGTTGGGGATATAAAAGTAGAAATACTAATCCAATCGGCCTCTGATTTGTTCAGCACGGTCAGGGTGATGAGTGTGACTTGTGGAAACGGACGGGGTTCAATTCAGACTCCCGGTTTGAGCTCGACGCTCAAATTCACAATAAGCAAGTTAGTTTAGTTTAAAAATAAAGAACTTAGGTTTGAGAGTTCAAAATTAGAAATACTCATCCGATTGGCCTCCGTTTTTTTCCAACACGGCCATGGCAATGATTGTGATTGTGGAAATTGACGGAGTTCAATTCCGACTCCCGGTTTGAGCTCGACACTCAAATTTACATTAAACAAATTAGTTTAGTTTAAAAAAGAAGAACATAGGTTTGGGGGTCCAATATTCGAAATACTAATCCGATCGACCTCCGATTTGTTCCGCCACCGTCGGGGAGACGAGTGTGACTTGTGGAAATGACGGGGTTCAATTCAGACTACCAGTTTGAGCTCGACGCTCAATTCACACATTAAGCAAGTAGTTTAGTTTAGAAATTATAAACTTACATAGGTTTTAGAATGTAAAAGTATAAATACTAATCCAATCGGCCTCTGATTTGTTCCAGCACGATTGGGGTGATGAGTGTGATTTATGGAAACTGACGGGGTTCAATTCGGACTCCCGTTGAGGTAGACGCTCAAATTCACAATAAACAAGTTAGTTTAGTTTAAAATTGAAAAACTTATGTTGGGGGTCCAAAACTAGAAATACTCATCCGATTGGCCTCTGATTTTTTCAGCACGGCCAGGGCGATGATTGTGACTTGTGAAAATGACGGAGTTCAATTCGGACTCCCGGTTTGAGGTTGACGCTCAAATTTACAATAAGCAAGTAGTTTAGTTTAAAAATAAAGAACTTAGGTTGAGAGTTCAAAATTAGAAATACTCATCCGATTGGCCTCCGACTTTTTCCAGCACGGCCAGGGCAATGATTGTGACTGTGAAAATTGACGGAGTTCAATTCGACTCCCAGTTTGAGCTCGACGCTCAAATTTACATTCTGCAAGTTAGTTTAGTGTAAAAATGAAGAACTAATGTTGGGAGTTCAAAATTAGAAATACTCATCCGATTGGCCTCCGATTTTTTCTAGCACGACCAGGGTGATGATTGTGACTTGTGGAAATTGAGGAGTTCAATTCCGACTCCCGGTTGAGCTCGTCGCTCAAATTTACATTAACCAAATTAGTTTAGTTTAAAAATGAAGAACTTAGGTTGGGGGTCCAAAATTCAAAATACTAATCTAATCGACCTCCGGTTTGTTCTGCCACGGTCGGGGCGATGAGTGTGACTTCTGGAAATTCACGGGGTTCAATTCGGACTCCTGGTTTGAGCTCGATGCTCAAATTCACATTAAGCAAGTTAGTTTAGTTTAGAAATGAAGAACTTATCTAGGTTTGCGGATCTAAAAGTAGGAATACTAATCCAATCGGCCTCCGATTTGTTCCAGCACGGTCGAGGTGATGAGTGTGACTTGTGGAAACTAACGGGGTTCAATTCAGACTCTCGGTTTGAGCTCGACGCTCAAATTTACAATAAGCAAATTAGTTTAGTTTAAAAATAAAGAACATAGGTTTGGGGGTCCAAAATTCGAAATACTAATCCGATCGACCTCCGGTTTGTTCCGCCACGGTCGGGGAGACGAGTGTGACTTGTGGAAATTGACGGGTTCAATTCGGACTACCGGTTTGAGCTCGACGCTCAAATTCCCACATTAAGGAAGTTAGTTTAGTTTAGAAATGAAGAACTTAGCTAGGTTTTGGAATGTAAAAGTAAAATACTAATCCAATCGGCCTCTTATTTGTTCAGCACGGTCGGGGGGTGATGAGTGTCATTTGTGGAAACTGACGGGGTTCAATTCGGACTCCAGTTTGAGCTTGACGCTTAAATTCACAATAAGCAAGTTAGTTTAGTTTAAAATTGAAAAACTTATGTTTGGGGGTCCAAAACTAGAAATACTCATCCGATTGGCCTCTGATTTTTTTCAGCACGGCCAGGGCGATGATTGTGACTTGTGAAAATTGACGGAGTTCAATTCGGACTCCCGGTTTGAGGTCGACGCTCAAATTTACAATAAGCAAGTTAGTTTAGTTTAAAAATAAAGAACTTAGGTTTGAGAGTTCAAAATTAGAAATACTCATCGATTGGCCTCCGACTTTTTCCAGCACGGCCAGGGCAATGATTGTGACTTGTGAAAATTGACGGAGTTCAATTCTGACTCCCAGTTTGAGCTCGACGCTCAAATTATATTCAGCAAGTTAGTTTAGTTTAAAAATGAAGAACTAAGGTTTGGTAGTTCAATATTATAAATACTCATCCGATTGGCCTCCAATTTTTTCCAGCACGGCCAGGGTGATGATTGTGAGTTGTGGAAATTGAGGAGTTCAATTCGACTCCCGGTTTGAGATTGTCGCTCAAATTTACATTAACCAAATAGTTTAGTTTAAAAATGAAGAACTTAGGTTTGGGGGTCCAAAATTCAAAATACTAATCCGATCGACCTCCGGTTGTTCTGCCACAGTCGGGGCAATGAGTGTGACTTGTAGAAATTGACGGGTTCAATTCGGACTCCCGGTTTGAGCTCGACGCTCAAATTCACGTTAAGGAACTTAGTTTTAGTTTAGAAATTAAGAACTTAGCTAGGTTTGGGGATCTAAAAGTAGGAATACTAATACAATCCCCTCCGATTTGTTCCAGCAACGTCGGGGTGATGAGTGTGACTTGTGGAAACTGACGGGGTTCAATTCAGACTCCCGATTTGAGCTCGACGCTCAAATTTACAATAAGCAGGTTAGTTTAGTTTAAAAATAAAGAACTTAGGTTTGAGAATTCAAAATTAGAAATACTCATCCGATTGGCCTCCGATATTCCAGCACGGCCAAGGCAATGATTGTGACTTGTGAAAATTGACGGAGTTCAATTCCAACTCCGGTTTGAGCTCGACGCTCAAATTTACATTAAGCAAATTAGTTTAGTTTAAAAATGAAGAACTTAGGTTTGGGGGTCCAAAATTCGAAATACTAATCCGATCGACCTCCGGTTTGTTCCGCCACGGTCGGGGAGATGAGTATGACTTGTGGAAACTGACAGAGTTCAATTCGAACTCCCGGTTTGAGCTCGACGCTCAATTCACTATAAGCAAGGTAGTTTAGTTTAAAATAAAAAACATAGGTTTAGGGGTCCAAAACTAGAAATATCATCCGATGGCCTCTGGTTTTTTCCAGCACGGCCAGGGCGATGATTGTGACTTGTGTAAATTGACGGAGTTCAATTCGGACTCCCGGTTTGAGCTCGATGCTCAAATTTACAATAAGCAAGTTAGTTTAGTTTAAAAATAAAGAACTTAGGTTTGAGAGTTCAAAATTAGAAATACTCATCCGATTGGCCTCCGACTTTTTCCAGCACGGCTAGGGCAATGATTGTGACTTGTGAAAATTGACGGAGTTCAATTCTAACTCCCAGTTTGAGCTCGACGCTCAAATTATATTCAGCAAGTTAGTTTAGTTTAAAATGAAGAACTAAGGTTGGTAGTTCAATATTAGAAATACTCATCCGATTGGCCTCCAATTTTTTCCAGCACGGCTAGGGTGATGATTGTGAGTTGTGGAAATTGAGGAGTTCAATTCCGACTCCCGGTTTGAGATCGTCGCTCAAATTTACATTAACCAAATTAGTTTAGTTTAAAAATGAAGAACTTGGTTTGGGGGTCCAAAATTCAAAATACTAATCCGATCGACCTCCGGTTTGTTCTGCCATGGTCAGGGCAATGAGTGTGACTTGTGGAAATTGACGGGTTCAATTCGGACTCCCGGTTTGAGCTCGACGCTCAAATTCACATTAAGGAACTTAGTTTTAGTTTATAATTAAGAACTTAGCTAGGTTTGGGGATCTAAAAGTAGGAATACTAATACAATCGCCTCTGATTTGTTCCAGCAACGTCGGGGTGATGAGTGTGACTTGTGGAAACTGACGGGGTTCAATTCAGACTCCCGGTTTGAGCTCGACGCTCAAATTTACAATAAGCAAGTTAGTTTACTTTAAAAATAAAGAACTTAGGTTTGAGAATTCAAAATTAGAAATACTCATCCGATTGGCCTCCGATTTTTCCAGCACGGCCAAGGCAATGATTCTGACTTGTGAAAATTGACGGAGTTCAATTCCAACTCCCGGTTTGAGCTCAACGCTCAAATTTACATTAAGCAAATTAGTTTAGTTTAAAATGAAGAACATAGGTTTGGGGGTCTAAAATTTGAAATACTAATCCGATCTACCTCCGGTTTGTTCCGCCACGGTCGGGGAGATGAGTGTGACTTGTGGAAACTGACAGAGTTCAATTCGAACTCCCGGTTTGAGCTCGACGCTCAAATTCACAATAAGCAAGGTAGTTTAGTTTAAAATTAAAAAAACATAGGTTTAGGGGTCCAAAACTAGAAATACTCATCCGATTGGCCTCTGGTTTTTTCCAGCACGGCCAGGGCGATTATTGGGACTTGTGGAATTGACGAAGTTCAATTCCAACTCCTGATTTGTGCTCGACGCTCAAATTGAACTTAAGTGTGACTAAAATAGTGTGAACATAATATTGACCGAAAGTAAGTGAATGAAAATCTATAAATTTAAATAGTTTATTGTTTATAATAGTATTCAATTTAACTTATATTGTTATATATGTGTTGTAGGTTCCTTCATTGGATGGCGTAGGAGTAGACGAGCACGAGGACGCGGATTCAAGATTGTCATTTCATTATTATGTGTTGTTGACATTTTTATTGTTGTTGTGGACAGTTTATTATTGTGGGTTGTGGATATTTTATTATTGTTGTGGACTTTTTATTATTTTTGTGTTGTGGACATTTTTATATATTGGAGTATTTTATTATTATTATCCTGTGGACATTTTATTATTGTTGTGTTTGTGGATATTTTTATTATTGTTGTCTTGTGGAGATTTATTATTGTTGTGGACATTGTTGTATTAGATAGGTTATTTTACTAAAAATGTAAATAAATTTAAAAAAATAATTAAAAATATAGAGACTGATTAGTGACCGAATTCTTCAGTCACTATTCGGTGCCTAAATCAGAGACTCATCTGTGACTGAAAAAATCGGTCAATGTTAGTGACTGAATTCTTCAGTCATTAATAAGTCCCTAAAACACGGACCGATTTGAGACTAAAGTATTTCAAAATATTGTGTGGATATGTTATATTATTCGGAAGTCGATGAGACGTGGGGGACAGAGACCAGATAGGTGACTACTCCGATGCATATGACCTCTCACGGGGAGGAGGATTGTGTTCGGCTAATAATAGGAAGAATGCAAAGGGGAGTTAGGCCAAACTTCACGTGTTGGAAGGTAGCTGGGTTTAAATAAATGAATGGCCCACAAACAAAGAGGAGTGGAATCAACCACGGTAGGAGGCATTGTGTGGCGGAACACCTCGACCAAGCCCGTTAAACCGATAACGTACTTGATCTGAGTCCGCCTCCCGTGAATGGGCCAAAGTCTCGCTAGGGACACCAAACTATAGTCCATGTAAACACAAAGGAACACACCATTTCACATATACATTTCACAAGTTTACATAGCCATATTTCCACAAAACGGAAAGAAAGTACAAGAGCGTGGGGCATACCCCGAGGTACAACTGAAGAAAGTAAACAACTAACTATACTACTACTGCTACACTGCTGCTACTACACTACACACTGAGGCTACACTGCTGGAGGTACTGACCTTGCACCGCTACGACGCGGCTCTGAACGGATGACGGTCGAAAAACATCCTCCTTGCTCTCACCTATGGGGGTAGGGGTGAGCCGCGCTAGTCACCGGCAAAGTAGGGAACTCCCCCAACACCGAGCAAAACCAAAAACACAGGTAGAAAAGTAGTAAACAGTACCAAAATTTATAGAACAACTAAGCAGGATATGAAGGCTGTAAAAGTACTCACCGTCTGCCGACTACGAAAAACAACTGTAATAATTAAACGGCAAACCAGTACAAGTGTACGAGCTAAAGTAGAGACAGCCAAACACGAGCCACGTGAACTGCTTCGCGACACCATAGACTGACTCGGATATGCTAACACAGGTCTACCTCTCAGTCTCGCAGCCACGGACGAAAGGTCCAGCTGCCGCTCCACGTGAAAAGTTCAAGCACTTGTGGAGACCAACTAACACCACCACCTGCGGACAACACGGTCGCAGGCCCATGCCTGACACCTCTAGAGACCCTGGCCTGGGCCCTCTAGAGTGAGGCACTGGAAAAGGACTAGCTGGGGACCAGTGTCGACAACAGGTGTCCGTACCCCCAACTAAGAGCGCGCTACAAGTGACTAAAGACAAACACAAGTGTCACTGTCCCACTGTCGTCTTTCCCTCAGCCGGACGTAAAACTCAAACACAGGAGTGAGGGTGTCCAGGTAAGACGACATAGACTTCAACAGTACAACACAAGTACCGGGACAAAGCCGAGCTAACAGCCTGGCTCACAGAGAACCTTGGCGCCCAACTGGAGAGGTAACCACGGTAGGCGTCGTACTACTTGCCACATACACAAAACCACATGCACGTCACACAAACCACATGAAGACTCACGTAAACCGCGTGCACTAGTAGTTCACTATACGTGAACACCACGTAAACACGTAAAGAACCAGCCAACTGCGTACCCAGTACGCTAGTCTCAGAAACCACGTGCACTAGGTGCACCACAATTATCATTGCACGCTCGATATCATTAAATATCTAATATAACAACTTTTCATAAAACATGCTGGAGGCAACATCGACTGTCGTCGATGGGAGTAAACGGCAAGGTATAAGCCGTTAAGCTCCCAGCTGAAGAACCTAGAGTCAATCGATGTTGACGCCAAGATCTTCGGCCATCAACTTCACAGAAACCCTGGGCTGATACCTCAGGTATTCCCAGCCCTAAAACCAATAGAAAAAACTGAGGAATCACTTCCTATAACATGCATGAATCCTAGTTAACTCGAAACAACATGTTTCCTTTTTTAATTGGTCAAACCACCCATTACCCCGCATGAAATACCATTCCCAAAAACCACAATAACATGCGAATTCATGCTTTCCAATTGCACTATCACAACCTATAGGGACTAAAGGGATCGTTCCCTACCTCAATACTCACTTAAACTCATGAATCTCCTGCTTCGCACCAAACCTCCGCGAGCTCCTACGACGATTACACTCGCTCCGGCGTTTCCTTGGCCGATTCGTCACCACCTTACGTTCCACGATCCTCCAACTAACCTTTTACAACTATTGGAAGTAGTGGGGAAGTAAGGGGCATGAAAACAGGGCAAGGGAGAGGGAGAATGAGCTGAGGAGACTGTCCTCAAGCATACCTATATTCTGCAGGTTGCACAGGTTGGCGTCAACCCTAATGCCGCTTAGGGAACCGTCACAGTAGACGTCCACAAAGCCTTCGTTAAGTTCATAAGGTTGGCGTCACCTTCGATGGACGCCAAACCAGTCAACGACCACACATGGCCGTCAACCCCTAATCAACTGCAGCAGGTTCTATCTTGTTTCAGGACCAAACTTGTACCACACCTGCGCACACCAGACGTCCAAACCACACTGGCCTCACAATGGCCACCACAACCAATACACACATGATCGATAAGGACCCGAAAGCAGGTGACGTTACACGTTGTGCAAAAGCAAGGGGCACAGATGAGGTTGCCTGATGAGCGGATACAAGATAGAATGGAGAGAGAGGGTGCTTGCCTTGGCAGCCGCCAAGAATTCTCAGACTTGGGTAGGGCTCAGATGTGGAGAAGCTGACTGAGCTGAGCATGCAGGACGTCTACCCCAAAGGGGGAATGGGGGAGAGATGATTCTCAGTGACTGTAGGGGGTTGAATTTGCCCTGCGAACGCAGTAGTAGAGGAGGCTAGGCTACATCCTTGAGGATCCGATAGGGAGAGATTTGCCTGTGAGGATGTGAAAACGATCCATACCAAGAGGGGATTATGATATATCACAATGGTTGGTGGTGATTGACCCAAAGAACCTAATAATGACAGATACACTAACCCTAAACAATTAGGATAGATGACATAACTCAAACAAAGACCCTAGACTATAACACACAAGAATGGACTGTGGGATGAGAGGGAAAATCTCAAACAAACACCCAAGTTGACAAGATTATCATTAGTATTTAGGGTTAACACTTATCCTTTTAATGGATTAATTATGTAGAATTGCACTCAACTAAATAGGAACCCTAATAGGTGTGTACTCTAGTACTCCGGTAGGCTAGAGGGGTGACACAAAACTCATACAAACACGACCTAAACTAAGGGGCACAATGTGCGTACGACAACGGGGACTTACGGAGGTTCTTGATAGCATGCCCTGGTTAGCCCACGAGTGCTGGCAGCTATGAGGGTCTACACTGCCGAGGAGGGACCTATCTATATGAATAGTGTATGCATTTACCTAATCACACCGGGTGTATGCAAATACTATCCAAAACTAACAAGCAGCAGTCTAGGGGTTTCTGGTAAAGTCGTGATGACCAAATCTGGCACGTCCCTATCACGACAATAGGTCAGCCACGATAACCTCTATTTACAGAAACCCTAAGCCACTATGACACTACCAAATCGGCCAACCAAATAGGCTTTTCCTTCCTAAACATCGAAGTTGATATCGGGTGGTAACGACCCACTTCCACCCGGTACGGTTAAACCAACCCACATCGAATGAGAGTAAGTCGCTACATGAGAGAAAACCCCAACGATATTCATATGGATTGAGATATAGACAAATAGAATGGAATGTTGCAGAGGAAATTAAACAACTCTTATTCCATCAACATTTTAATCCACATACCACAGTCTATATAGTCCATGAAAGAAAAAACATAAACCATAACATCCACATAGCCAGTTTCCAAGTACAATAATACCAAAGTTCAAATTACAAAATTAGATCACATACTAGTAAATGAAATACAAATCTTCAATCTATTCTTCACGTTCCTCGTCGGGTCTTGCCAAGTCCTCAACTTCTAGGTCTCCTGAAATGTTTAACAGGGTCGGTCTACACAATATGTGACGACCCAACCAGCAAACTGGCCCAACAACCGTGCCAGTTGGTAGACATCCCAAGAAGGTCACCCATCTGGGACTACTCCCAACTGAGCACGCTTAACTTCAGAGTTCTTTTCCTGCTCGAGCTCTAAAAATGACTAGTCCGGGTTGTTGGTAGTCTACTGATTTAGTCTATTTAACATATTCTTATATGGGGCGTTACAATCTACTCCTCTTATATAAGCGACGTCCTCGTCGCTGTTCACATATAGCACACAATCAAACCCCAGGCAGGCAGGATTCTAGAGGTGGCCCCCACAGGCTCAAGAGGTGGCTCCCACTATGTAGCACTTTGCGCCATTATGTCCTCAAGAGGTTGGCTCCCATAGCGTAGCAATTTGCCCTGTGTGGCACTTAGTTCCTGCAACTTCCGGCTGGGCATGGCTCTGATACCAATCTCTGTGACGGCCCTCATTATACCGGTACGGTTATACCAACCCACGCCGGTATAGCGAGAGTCCTCACAGTGGGACATTTACCGAAACGATACTAATAGCTGAGATACACGCAAATATACAACAGAGTAGCGGAAGTAAAAGACATCTGTCTTCATTCATTCATCATCCACATTAATCATACATGAAGTTCGCAATTAACATTAAGAGCTAAAAGTTACATAATTTAAATTTACTGAATTTAAATACATAATGTCCACACTTATACTCCTTTTCATGATAACTCTAATACAATGTTCAAATTACATACTATGAAATGCACAAGTCACAAAGAAACTCCAAGACTAATCTCCACGCTCGGAGTCCGTCTCCACTGCCTCCTCTAAAGGTGCCACGTCACCAACTACACCTGTACGCCGAAGCAAGGATTGAGTCCAATGACTCAGCAAGCAACACTACTCATAACATCACGTATAAGTCATAGCGGTTTCTATATGCACATTCAAATTTTCAACACATGGCATGCTAGTCATTTTAAGTTTCAACCTATCATGAAAGTTTTACAATTATACATGGATCATGCTTTCAGATTTCTAAGAATAAAATTTACCTATCACATGCTTTCTATTCAATTTACTCATGAAATTTTGTCTTTAAAGAACCAAGACATGAGAGCTACCAACATGAACACTGTGCATATATGAAGGTAGAACATACTAGCATGGATTTTACATGTTTTAAAACACTACATAGACGTTTTCACATGCTTTAAGTTGCTGATTTCACATGGTTTCATGGCTGTAAACCTATGCATGAGAGCTACAATATGCGTAAAACAAATCATGTGACACAACCAATCATGCTCTCTTGTACCCGTGCTCACCAATTATCCCTAACATGGATTCTAGACATCTTTGCACATATAAACATGATGAAAATAACATGAATTACTGATTTCACATGGTTTCAGATTTGTCTCACATGGATTTCAATATCATACCCTCTCATTTAGAATTTCACATTTTCTTTACACAAGTTTTCTCTTTCACATGGTTGCACTTTACACATACACATTTCACATTTGTTCACTTACACATTTACACATGAACACATACACATTCACATTACACATTTTAGGTGCCGTGACACATAGTCCAAACCACCAAAGGACATATACACATCACAGTACACATAGACGCCATCTAGGCATTCAATGGCGACTCTTGGACTGCGCAGACTGGGAGAACAAGTCTCCACCCTAACCAGTGGTACTTGTCCACCTCCAGGATTTCCCCCTAATGCCCTTAGGGTCACTTACACACTGAACTTTCTCAGGGAGACTTTTCCCTGATACAATTCCACTGCCCTCTACGGAAGCAGTGTCACATTGGCACAGTTACACATTTACACATTCTACCAGTTTACACATGGTTTTACATATATCACTTTTCCTCTCATTCACTTTCTCACTCATATGCATTTCTCTGTTTTTCTGACATGGCACTACAGATTTCAGGAGTTTAACACACAGTGAACTTTACCAATCAAGTAGGGTTTAAGCAATATCTAATCACACTACGATGTCATACATAGATTATTACATTTCACATGGAAAATACATAACTCCTTATGTACTGGTCCAAATGACCTGAAAATTTAACCACATGCCATTTTCGGATTCAAGGTCATACACTCAATTTTTCAGATTTTTCTGAGCTAAATAGAATTTAATAAAATCAAATACCTATTTCGCATGCCATTCACAATTTAAGTTAACATGGAGTTTAACACATCATGCAATTTGCCACTTACTGTTTGAATAGAGATTACTGTCACATACATGATCTGAGAATACAGAATTTACCCTAAACCTACAATTGTAGATCGATCACCCAAATCATTCTTACATGCCTTTTATTTCCCGAACCGAATTTATTAGCAATTTATACAAGCATGGACAATTTACCAAAATTGAGTATACATATACGATCTACTAATCTTCATGATCTGACAAAACTGAGGCATTCAGACTAATCCTAATCATGAATCATGGATTGGCAAGATTATCAACAATCATGCTTACAAATTCACGGGATACAACTTTCTAACATTCACCACACACACACACTCATCCACACACCACATTTAACAATATCATAGTGTATAGGGTTACCATATATCCTCATCACGGAAACCATACCGAAAATAGTGTATAGGAAGGGCAGAAAAGGTCACTGTTCTGTCCAGAGGAACATGGCGGCAGTCTCTGGCCGCTGATCAGGGTCAGCGGCATGGTCGATGGACGCCAAACATGATCTCAGCGTCCATTGACCTTGCCGTCAATGCAGGTCTGTGCAGAAACACATACCCGAGCTCTCAAGATTGGGTGAATGTGAGGGTCTAGGACTCGAGGGAAAATTCATAAAAATAGTAGAAACGACCTAGACACATACGGGGACATTATGGTTAGGTCACTTGCCTTTTAAAATCTGCTCCAAAGGATCAAAGTTCGGAGAAGCCCTCCTTGGGCAGTCCCAAGAAGGTGCAGAACTCCCTCCAAGATCTTCTTCCTCCAGGCTCCTGGATGATCTCTACACAAGGGGTTGTGGGGAAGCCTCCTCCTTTGCTCCAGCTAGCCTCTTGTCGTGGAAGATGGCCGGATCTAGCTCCAGGAAGTCTGATCTTTGGGTGCAAAAGGGTGGGTTTCTCACAGCTTAGAACTATGGGTTCTCCTGGTTTCTCTCTTGCAAAGGTGAAGAGAGGAGTGGGGAGAGGCAGATCCGGGTTCAGACATAGGGGAGGCCTCTCTCCCACTCACAAGGTGACATGAAAGCTCTCAGAGCCTTGGGGACAGCCCCCCAATGGCTGAGCTTTCTGTTTCAGAAGTTTGCAGCTCTGCTGCGCATGCAGGCCAGAGAAATAGGCGTCCATATCGCTTGACGCCAGGATGAGGGTTGGCGTCCATGTCTGGACGCTGACACCACCTCAACGGCCAAGGGTTGACGCCAAGATGGCCTTCGGCCAGAAGTCTAAAATATGCAGAAACCATGCATACCATGCATATATACATGCAATATGTATATGGTATTGTATCCATACTATCACCATTCAATACATGCATTATTTACATCTAATATAAGCACATGCACACGTACTTGTACTAATAATACGTACGTAAATATGTACATACATACACAAGCACAAATATACACACACAATACAAATAATGCGACGGAAATTCGAGGGCCTTACACCCTCTCCCCCTTAAAGAAACTTCGTCCTCGAAGTAGTAACGACACTACTCAAACAGAAAGGGATATTCTTTCTTCATCGCATCCTCAAGCTCCCACGTAGCCTCCTCACGTGAGAAGTTCCGCCATAGAACTTTCACCGATGCAATACTCTTGTTCGGAGATGCTGAACCTTCCGGTCAAGAATGGCTACTGGTTGCTCGACATACGAAAGATCTGGTCGGACTGGCTCATGACTAATCACATGAGACGGATCTCGGACATACTTCCTGAGCATAGATACGTGGAATAGAGGGTGAACGCTAGCCAAGCTGGGGGTAATGCTAGCTTGTACGCCACGCTGCCCAAACGTCTGAGAATTTCATATGGGCCAATGAATCTAGGGCTTAGCTTGCTATGCCTGCCAAATCTGACAACACCTCGAGTAGGCGATATCTTCAAGAAGACATGATCGCCAACCTCAAACTCCAAATCCTTCTTCTGTTGTCGGCATAACTCTTCTGCCTATCCTGTGCCGCAACAAGCCTTTCCTAATAAGCTGGATCTTATCCGAAGTTTCCTGAACTAACTCCGGTCCGATCAACTGCCTATTACCAGTCTCCTCCCAACACAAAGGAGATCTGCAGGGCCTACCATACAACGCCTCGAATGGAGCCATACAATACTAGCATGAAAGCTGTTTTTGTATGCGAACTCCACAAGAGGTAAACGACGCTCCCAATAATCCTTCCAATCCAGAACACATGCTCTCAACATATCCTCGAGCGTCTGGATAGTCCTCTCGGACTGTCCATCGGTCTGGGGATGAAACGCCGAACTGAGCTTCAGCTCGAACCTAAGCATCCTGAAGACCCTTCCACAATCTCGAAGTAAATCTCGGATCTCGATCCGAAATGATCGACTTCGGCACACCATGCAATCTAATGATACCGCTAACATATAATCTAGCTAAACTCTCTACTCACTACTTCTTCTTCATAGGCAAGAAATGAGCAGTCTTCAAGAATCTATCTACAACTACCCAAATCGAGTCATTGCCCCTTCTAGATCGAGGCAAACCCGAAATAAAGTCCATAGTGACAGCTTCCCACTTCCACACTGGGATATCCATCCTCTGCATAGGCCAGATGGTCGATGCCGCTCGGCTTTCACCGCTGACACATTAGACATCTAGACACATAATCCGCAACATCTTCTTCATGCCGGACCACCAAAATGATCTCTTCAAATCCTGATACATCTTAGTGTTACCCGGATGAATAGAGAATCGCGATCTATGAGCCTCCGCTAACACATGCTCACGGACATCTACTACATCAGGGACACAAACACAGTGCTGAAATCTAATCACACCATCCTCATCATGAGCAATGCCCGCTTTACCCACTAATTCTAACAATCTAGGGTCGGCTTTCTGCTGCTCAATCACCTCATCCAAGACTGAGGATTAAGGGATAGTGAGCTACAAAAGCCTGACACAGCGATGGCTCTAACTCGGTCATGGAGCACGCTGCATCCTCCAACATCTTCCAATCCTGCTGGAGCGAAGACCTCTTTTACTAAGAGCATCCGCTACGACATTCGCCTTTCTGGGGTGATACTGAAGGTCGAAGTCATAGTCCTTCAAGAACTCAATCCATCTTCTCTACTTAGGTTTAATTCCTTTTGGGAGAAAAGATACTTCAAGCTCTTGTGGTCGGTAAACACCTCAAATCTGACACCATAAAGATAGTGCCTCCAGATCTTTAGTGCATGAACCACAGCTGCGAGCTCCAAGTCATGAGTCGGATAGTTGCTCTCATGTTCCTTCAATGACGAGAAGCATAAGCCACTACCCTCTCTTGCTACATGAGCACACAACCTAACCCGATCCGAGACGCATCCGTATAAATGGCAAAGCCCTCTAGACCACTAGGGAATACCAATACTAGAGCAGAAGTAAGCTTAGCCTTCA